>JAKSZP010009519.1:0-103924 GCA_022478985.1 Massospora cicadina | reverse complement strand
GAAGAAAGAAAAGTTTGACGGCTTTTGTTTTAACAACGATTGCCATAACCGCTGAAAGACTTATCTGAGGTGATCTAGATGTTCAGTAAAGTTTTTTTTAAAAACGGTATTATCTTTAAGATAGACAGTACGCAAGAGCGTTTTAAATCTCCTAGTAGTCCGTCCATATCGTGCTGGAAGTTAGCAGTGGCGTTACACAACCCCTGCGGCATTTGTGTGGGCTCAAATAGTCCTTCACTTGTGATGAGAGCACATTTTACCCAATTTTTGGTGATAAATCTACTTGCCAATATCCACTGGCGAGATCCAAACTGAGAAATAGTGGTACCCTGTAATTAAGTGTAAAGAGTCATCTATACATAGCAGTGGGTAACTATCTTTGCGAGTGATAGAGTTGAGGCGGTGATTTTCTATAAAAACCTGGTGACCACCATCCTTTTTCTGAATTAATAAGAGTGGGGAAACCCATGGACTTTAGGAAGGCACAAATAACCTGCCCTCCAACAGTTGCTGTAACTTTAGGGCCACTTGAGCTTCCTCCACTTTGCATTTTTGATATGGTCAGGATTTAAATGGAGGATGATCTTCTGTTTTGATTTGATGAATAACCCCAGACATTTTCCCATAGTCACTTGGTCCACAAGGAAAAAATATCGCCATACTCCTCAAGGAGATTTTCTACATCTTGGCGTTTGTTCAGGGTAAGATTATATCCATTTTTAGTATCAACCAAAGCTATGGTGGGTGAAGGATCAAATCCTAAATCCTGCAACGAGCAAAACAACAGACATTGGCAATATTTTTGATATGGCATAATTTTACATAAGCAATAGGGGCAAAATGAAGGACTTGAGTGTTTTCAGTTATTAAGTTTCCTAATAGAATAGTGTATATTTCCATAAGCAGGATCCAAAATCCCAAAGCAGGTCAACGTTTCTTTGATTCAAGGGTTTTGGTAGCCACTTAGCTATAAAATTTGATTAGGATGGATATGAATAATGATTAGTTGATCCACAATAACTTGTGAGCCAGAGGGTATTGTGATAGGATAAGGGGAATACAGAGGTTTCTTCACTTTGGCATCCATAGTCTCTAGGGTAACTTAGTTTTTTCTCCTAAAACATGGTACTCAATTTTGCAAATGAAGGATGGGTACTTGAGGAATCATGCGCATTTTTTAGGGATGTTTTAATTTTAATGGGAAGCTCAAATATTAATGGAATCCGATACCCTAGTAGGGATAGGTATTTTTCCTTGTAGTTGTTGGTGCAGTTAAACTCTCACATCAGTTGGGCCCTAATAAGCAACTCATAAGTATCATTTTCTAACGTGATGTCAGAAGAATTAATTAAAATTTTCCCAAAGCTAAGAGGTAAGGCAGAATATTCTCCAATCGCCCTAATGGACTGACTACATGCTATTCCATATTCAGCCTCATGGATCAAGTCCAGAGCCATTTTTATCTTTTGGATAAGTTAAGTGGAAATAACGTTAATCGGTGAGCAGGTATCAATTATTGCCAGGACTTTAACTATATGTATAACTACTTTGACTTGAACCACCAAAGATCTGAACTGGAAATTACAGTTAATTATTTTTCAGTAAGGAATTGCAATGAAGCAAGAGGAGGATTCTGCCATGGCCAAGCTCAGGGCTGTTCAATGCATTTAACCGTTTTGTCTGCCAGCGCTTGACTTCCCAAAGAGGAGTTGACTAACAACATTAGTTGTGGTAAATGACCAACCTAAAAGTAAGGAAGCTGTAGGTGTTTATTTCCTTGAATAGACAGGAGCTTCAACTTCTGCAGGAGCTTTCAATACAAAGCAACCTGAATTGCTGAAGATATAGCTAGAACTAGAACAAGGGTCTTGAGGCACTTGTTTTCCATCAGCATAGGGAGCCTCTTACCCTATACTGACTGATCTTTTGCCGACTTACTTTAAAAGATGCAACAGTCAGCTACAGTATAAATTTTTCTTCCACAATGAGAGCAATTTAATCTAGATGTAGGCAAATAAGGGGGTGTAACAGCCAATACTTAAGACCAGGGCTTATTGGTGTTAATATGGGGTGGCCTGACGGGTTATGTAGTTTGGCCAGAATTTCCAATATAGCCTTTTTAATATGGAGGAGAAATGTTAAGTTAGACTTCACCGCTTTAAGGTAAAATACAATATTAGGCATATTTTAAATGTTAATAATGCAGCGGTGATGCTTCATCTAACATTGTCAGTCAAATAGCAAGTAAGAATTAGACTGGCCTTCCAGACTAGGTGCCAAAGCACCCAGATGGCAAACCAGAATGCAAAAGGCACAGCTTCTGGTATGACGGACATGGAACTGGAAAGGAATTTCCCCAATAACTTCTGGTGAGCCAGAAACTCATACAGACACATAACAAAATACCATATGAGTATGGTCCTTAACCCTGAGGGGAGTGTGAGGGTCGGTGGAAAAGGCAGTTTGTTTCCCAACATAAAAAACTAGGTTTTTAGGAGAGGTTTTAATGTAAAATTTAAGAAAGGAAAATCGACCAACAATTTTCTCAGTGTAACGCGACTGATTAAATAGTGGTAAATTTAGAGAGGAAACAAGCTGGGACTGGGTCCCACACAAGTTTGACCTAACCGGCGAATTATTTGGGAATGGGGAACAGATAAGTTAGCTGGGAACTGACATCAAAGAATTTGGTGGAAGGCTGAGTTACTGTCAGTTTGACCTCAAACATCTGAACAAAAGGCTCAGATATGATTCTGCCAGTTGGCGTGATGGCATTTAGCCCAATGAGCAGCAGGAATCCCCCAAGGCCACCCCACATAGGGCAGCTCATTTGGTTAGGAATGGGTTTGGGAGTCCTAACCCGTCCATGCCCAGTTGCTGGGCCATTTGTTTGGTCAAGAGCGTTGCATCAGCCGCAATGCCTGATCTGCCAGAAGAGAGCTTCAAACCCTCATTGATGGTGTCCAATGCTATTACCTGCCCATCAGAAATGATCCCCAACGATTTTAAGGGGGTTGATTTTTTTTGATAATAGCATTAGCTAAATCAAAACCATCGGCAATTCTGGCCAATGGGGCAGTCTTCATCCCTTTCCAGCTACATGGAATCTGACTATCTGCTGACTCCCACTGAATTTTAAGTTGATCATTTTCATTTTAACAATTTCAGCGCAGATTTCCCCAATTAACTGTACCAGTTCTGCTGAGGTGAGTGTGGGCACTGGGGGAGGAATTTGGAGTGGAAGAGCTGTTACCCAGCGCTCATCTACCACTTGGGTGAGGTCGCCCTGGGTAATGAGGGGTACAGCCACCCTCTTCAATACCTTCTTACTCAGAAATGGGAAAAGGGCCCATTCAACGGCTAGGGGACATTCCTGGGACTTACATTACCCTTTCCTTTTTCCAAAGGAAGGGCGCCACAACCGAGAAGCTGCATGAGGGCCACATTTATTATGCACCTTGGGTAACTTGATCACCATCACCATCGCAGTTTTTTGGGGAGAGCAGGAAGCATTGGGGCGGAATTTGTGAAACGCTTTGACCAGTTCCATACAGTTCGCACAATTGCACGCCTTGACCCAACTGTTCTTGTAGGCTGGATAACCTTTTCAAGCCACAAGATATTGAATGGACCATGGGGACTTGCGGGATGCGAAGATATTCTCCACCTCAGCTCTTCCGCATCCTTGATGATGATCAGTTCAGCTTCTGTGGGAACCATACTCGAAAGGCAACAGCTGGGAAACGTGGAAGACAGGATGCTGTTTCCAGTGAGCTGGAAGCTTCAACCGGAACATGCCATTACCCAAGACCTCTTCCACCAAATGGGGACCTGAACGCTTACTTGCGAATTTATGGGAAGGAGCTTAAATTCATAAATGGCGGGTAATGAGCATAACATAGGAGCCCACTGTTATATCGTGACCTGGGAGCTGCTTATGATCTGCAAACTGCTTGTAGTCATTAATAGCTTTGGTGAGGTGTTCCTGCACCAAGGATTACGTTGACCTAATATGCTCAGCGTGATCTGCGGCAGCTTGGACCTCAGGCCACAAGCAAGGTCTGACTGAAAACGAAGGATTATAACACAACGTCACTTCATAGGGCGAAAACCCCACAGATGGGTGCGTTCCATTGTTATAAGTGAATTGAGCAAAGGGAATGTCATTGGCCCAGGTGTCATGTGCAGCTGCAGCATAGCAATGCAGGTACTGTCTGAAGATTTGGTTAACAAGCTCAGTCTGTCCATCACACTGGATATGGTACGCTGTGGAATGGCAGGTGGTTATTTTTAGAATAGATAGCAGTTCACTCCAAAACTGCACTGTGAACTATGAGCCACGGTCGCTGATGATCTCCTGTGGGAGACCAAACATCGAGAACATGTGACATACAAAAAGGCGGGTGGTCTCCTCTGACATAATCACAAAAGTGCAAGAGATAAAGGGGGAAAATTTAGTAAAACTATCCACCACCACCATCACTGCTGTGAACCCGTTAGAGCAGGGGAGTTTGACAATAAAGTCCATGGACACCAACGTTCATGGACCCTCCACCTGCTGTAAGGGGTGTAAAAGACCATTTCTACCGGAGCAATCCAACTTAGCCTGAGTACAAGTAATACAGTCAGCGATCCAGGCTGGAACTTCTTTTGTCAAACTCACCAATTGTAGGTCCACTTGATCAATTCAATGCATTTCTTATTACCAGGATGACTGACCGTGGGGGATTGTAATGTGCGTGGAATACCTCAGTTATGAAGGAGGGAAAAACCCAAACATGTGATCAAAAATAAATAAGACTCTCCTCCAATGAATATAGGGAATCTTTATGCTTCTGGCGAGATAGCTGCTTGACCAGCTCCACGCCCTCAGGGCAGGCCATTTGACTGGCTAAGACATGAGCAACTAATGGAGCGTCAGGGGCCAGAGCAATGGAAGAAATGACATGGGGGACAATTGACAGGATTTGGGTAGCAGGGATAATGGTAACGAGATCCACTTCCTCCAGATCTGAGGAACAGTGGGAGGGGCTGCAGCTGATAAATTGGGAAGTATGTTGAGTTCACATTTTACAAATTCCTATTTGAAATTAAAACTGCACAAGTCCAATATGTTCAGGCTTGCTGATGCGCCAATTTTGAGGTTTACAAAAGTACAAGAGAGCCTGGTGGTCCATGCGGACTGTTAACTCATGTTGAGCACCCTGTAACAGATACCTCCAATGAGTTAATGCACATGCAATGGATGCCAACTCCTTGTCATAAATGGCCCAAGGCTGCTCCGTAGAGGTGAACTTTTAGGAAAAATAAGCAGCCAGGTGTTCCAAGCCATCATGCTCCTGGAGAAACACCGCCACCACTGCTACTGACAAGGCATCGCATGCAATGATATACAGCTTGGTGGGATCAGCATGATTCAAAATGGGAGGGGACACAAACACTTCTTTAATCGATTCAAATGCCTGTTGGCATTCAGGTGACCAGCGAAATGGTACATTTTTCCTGTGTGGGGTGGAGTGGGGCAGCAAGCTGGGAAAGCGCCGGGGAATATTTTTTCAAGAAAATGATTGTTCCCAAGAAACTCCATAGTTGTTTCTGGGTAGTTGGGGTTGGCCATTCCTAGATAGCATCTAACTTATTGGGAGGGATTGTGTAACCATCCTTAAGGACAAGGTTCCCGAGGAAGGTAACCTCATCATTATAGAACTCACACTCGGAAGGCTTGGCAAACAAGCTTGCCTTATGCAAGGCGGCCACAACTGCTTACAAGTCAGTAGGATGTTGTTTAGGAGTTGGGGAGTGAACCAGAATGTCGTCAATATATGTAACTGTGCAGGTAAACCGGAGGTCACCCAGTACATTGTCAATCATGCATTGAAATGTAGCTGGAGCATTCTTCAGCCCAAAGGGCATTACGCGGAATTGGAAAATGCCTTGCTTCGTCCAGATTGCTGTTAACCATTCTTGCCCTTTCATTACCCAGATCTGGTTAAAAGCATTGATGAGATTCAGCTTAGAAAACACGATATTTGGTGATTGCTTGGCTTATCATCTGCTCTAAAGGCAGGGGGTAGGGATCGGAAACCAAGACTTTATTCAAGTGTCCATAGTCCACACAGGGGCGGAGGGAACCATCAGCTTTTTTGGCGAAGATAATGGGAGACGTGACTGGTGGTGTCCCTAAACAACCACCCATTTTTCAACGTATCATCCAACCAAGTGTTGAGCGCAGCCTCCTCCTCTGCTGTGTGGGGAAACAACATGCAGTTGATATTCACCAACTTCACCGTCGTAGAAATTTCACAGTCAAATCTAGTGTGAGGAGGCAGATTATCCGCCTTTTCAGAATCAAAAATGCTTTGATACCACATTAAACTTTCTGGGAAATTAGACAGTATTCACACAGGAGAGACGAGGGACGTGATAGAACTGCGACCTTAATCTTTCTTAAGAGTGTCAATTAAGGGTTAATTCACCCTCCAGTTGATCATTAATGAATGACAGCATGTTAGGCCCCAGGTGGATCTTGACATGTTGCCGGCAACACCATCCCACTCCTAAGAGCACCAGAAACACCAAGTTTGGCATAGCAGAAAAGCGGTCACAGAACTGAACTGGTGTATTGAAATGTGACTGGTTGGCGAACCAAGTATGAGGTTTGGGAGGCTGACGACGCAACCATCACTGAAGGAACTGCATTAAGGTCAAGTTCCAATTGCTGGGCCAGTTCTACACTCAAAAAATTACCTGCGGCTCCAATGTCCACCAGGGCCTCAAAGGAGATGTGATGGGACCCAACACTAATCTTCGTGGTAATAAGAAGTTAGCGAAGTTCTCTTTATTGGTAGTTGTGGATGAATCCAGTGATACCGAAGAGATGGTAGTGGGGTCAGGGGAAACCGCTAGGCTCTTATGGGGTTAAACTCGTTGCAAGTCAGGATATCAGATACTACTGACATGGGCAGAATAGCTGCGGCAACTATAGGGTGTGGATTTGAAGTTTTGAGTGGAACAGGACTATTGTAAACAGGGAAAATCTTCTTCACAATCTGGTATAGTTGAAAAGGAGGGGCCATTGCTGCGCCTATATCTATGAGAAAGGCGTAAATGGTTAAAAGTAATAGTTGATAGATTATGTCAGGCAAACAGCAAGTAAGAATTAGACTTGCATGCCAGCCTAGGTGCCAAAGCACCCAGATGGCAAACCAGAATGCAAAAGGCACAGCTTCTGTTATGACGGACATGGAACTAGAAAGGAATTTTCCCAATAACTACCAGTGAGCCAGAATCTCATACAAGCACATAACAAAATACCAGATGAGTACATCCTTTAGCCCCAAGGGGAGTGTGAGGGTTGGTGAAAAAGGCGGTTTGTTTCCCAACATAAAAAACTAGGTTTTTAGGAGAGGTTTTTAATGTAAAATTTAAGAAGGGAAAATCGACCAACAATTTTCTCAGTGCAATGTGACTGATTAGATAGTGGTCAATTTAGAGAGGAAACAAGCCAGTATTGGGTCCCACAAGTTTGACCTAACCGGAGAATTATTTGGGAATGGGGAACAGATAAGTTAGCTGGGAACTGATATCAAAGAATTTGGTGGAAGGCCGAGTTGCTGTTGGTTCAACCTTAAATGTCTGAACCAAGGCTTGGATATGTTTTCAATGGTTGGCGTGATGGTGTTTGGCCTGATGAGCAGCGGGAATTCCTCAAGTCCACCCCACGTAGGGGCAGTCCCATTTGGTTGGGAACAGGTTTGGGACGCCCAACCCGCCCATGCCCAGTCGCTGAGCTGTTCATTCAGTCAAGAGCTTTTCATCAGCCTCAAAGCCCAATCTGCCAGAAGGGAGCTTCAAACCCTCATTGATGGTGTCCAATGCTATTGCCTGCCCATCGGGGATGATCACTGACATTTTCAAGGGGAGTTGATTTTTTTGATCATAGCATTAGCTGAATTGAAACTGTCAGAGATTCCAGCCAATGATCAGTCTTTATCCCTTTCCAACTACATGGAATACAACTATCAGACTGACTCCCACTCAATTTTAAGTTGATCAGTTTCATTTTGGCGATCTCATCACAGATTTCCCCAATTAAATGTACCAGTTCTGCTGAGGTGAGTGTGGGCACTGGGGGAGGAATTTGAAGCGGAAGAGCTGTTACCCAGCGCACATCTACCACATGGGCGAGATCTCCCCGGGTAACGAGGGGTACAGCCACCCTCTTTGATACCTTCTTGCTTGGGAACAGGAAAAGGGGCCCGATCAACAGCCAGGAGACGTTCCCTGGGACTTACAAACGTAAGTTGATTCCCTACAACCAGAGTTTGTGCTTCAAGATAAAAATAATGAGCAAATTGCTTATAGTTTCCCACTGATTAAGGCTGATACCCATAAAAACTGTTTTTGGTTTGTTAAGGTTAAGTCACTCCCAAATTCCTGAAGAAAGGCATTCTTGGCATCAGTTCAAGTATGCAATGCATTAGATGGGGGACCATAATGTCTTGTGTCATGCAACTAAGACAGTAAATTAGATGCTTGAGTCGCTGGGTGTCAGTGGCCTCTTCCATAGCAGTTTCATAACAAAATAAGGAAGTAAAATGCTCCCTTCACCAGGGAGATACTATTCTTTGAACAACAGTTTAAACATGCCACTGATTAATGGTTGAACAACGTTTATTGACATAGGGGGACCATTTTCACCTAAATGTGAACAGTTATTGCGAACGTTTTGGAAGGATAAAGGGCGTCCACTTTATGTTTTAATATGTTGATATCTTAATTATTGAGTCTACCCAATCGTGTGTGGCACGTAGGGCTGATTTGGTGGCAACAGTAGGGGATAACTGCTAAATTTTTCTTTTGAGCTTGGTAGTCGCATCTTGAAGTTTGAGTTGGTTTGCTCAAGGGTGAGAATTCGCTGCTCCATCCCATGCATGATAGCAGGGAAATTATCCAAGAGTTTAAGGCGTTCCTGATCTATAATGAAATGGGATGCTAGATTATTGTTCATGGTTGGGTTTTTAATTATATTTCACAGTTAAATAAGGGTGCATCTGGCAGGGAGCACCAGTTTTTTAAGGACAATAGGGTGTATTACCTTGTATCTCTTAGTATTCTTAGGTCAGGGGACCCAAAGTTTCAGGGCGTTGAACTTGCTTATTTTTGCTTCACTTGGTTGAGAAGTCTTTTTCCAAGTTATGTCTGAATAAGAAATTCCTAATAAAAACAAATCTAAATTTTACCATAAAATGGTGAAAAGGTGGAAAAAAGCGTAAAGTTTATTATTCAATACCCACTTTTTAAGTAAAACAAGATATTTGATTAGGGTCCATCTGAGCCATCCAAGACTAGATAGAATAGATAAGCAAATTGGGGATTCAGTAAAAGCCCCAATTAACTCAGTTGATCTGATAGAGCTCACCTCATAGCTCAGGTCTGACTTGACGTTGGGTGACTCTAAGGGAGCAGGATTCTGGCATATTAATCTGAGTTGATCGCCAATATTTGTCATAGTCAACTTACATCAGGGAAGATGCCCAACAGAAGTTAGGCCTTGGGAATTGAATTGGGATTGATTACCAACCTCAATGGCTGCTGGATATTGTTAGGGATTATCCTAAACAGAATTGTGGGCCTTGTGGTGGTTCAGGATTGATTCCCATTATCCAACATATCCAACTATGCCATTTGGGTGAGAATCCCAACAAGGAGTATGGTGAAATTTTTTTCTCAGTACCAAGTGACTATGGTAAAATGTCTGAGGTAATTTAATAAATTGGGACTGAGACTCACCCTCTATTAAAATCCTAGACATACTGAAAATCCAAAGTGGAGGAAGCACAAGTGGCCTTAGAGATACAGCAATTTATTAAGAGTCAGTTTATTAGTGCCTTTTAAAAGCCCTTAGGCTTCCCCACTCTTATTGTGTTGTAAGAATGAGGGTGGCCACCTTTAGTTTTTAGATTATCGCTGCCTTAATTATATCACATTAAAAGACAGTAATCCATTGCCGCATATAGATGATTCCTTATGTTTGATGTCAGGATCCCATTATTTAATGGTTATGGATCTTGTCAGCGGGTACTGGAAAGTCAATTTATCACCAGAAAATTGCAACAAAATACGCTTTCATCACAAGTGAAGGACTATTTGAGCCCACTCAAATGCCGCAGGGGTTATGTAATGCCCCTGCTACCTTCCAATGCGCCATAAAGGACTCAGAAGATTTAAAACGCTCCCGTGTGCTGGTTTATTACAACAACATCCGTTTTTGAGAACCTTACCCAAACATCTAGATCACCTCAGGAAAGTCTTTCAGTGGATATGGCAATTGTTGTTAAAAACAAAGCTGTCAAAATGCTCTCTCTTTCAAAGTGAGATGGATTTTTTGGGCCATAAGGTAAGTAAAGCTGGAATATCCCTGATGGACAACAAGGTCTTGGCCATTGCTAAGATGACCGCCCTAAATCCACACAAGACGTACAAGTTTTCTTAGGGATGGTGGGATATTATCACCAGTTTATCCCCAATTTGTGACACCTCCAAGCCTCTAGTGTATCAACTGAAGAAAGGGATACCCTTTCAGTGGAAGGAAGAGCAACAGCAATCCTTTGAGTTGCTACACGTCTTTCTCTCCCATTCTCCAGTACTTATTCAACCAAATTTTGATAAACCTTTTCTTCTCTTTACTGATGCTAGCAATATAGCCATTGGAGCTATAATGCTTAACATGACAATAGCTTAGTGGACCATCCTATCGCCTACTATAGCAAGACCTTATTAAAAAAGCTGAATGCAACTATAGCTTACTGAACATGAATGCTTGATGGTCCTACTGGATATTGAGATTTTTAACTTTATTTATATGGGAAATATTCCACTATAATTAATGACCAGGATTCCTTGCAATAATTACAGAAATTTGTGGACCACAATAGAGGATTAGCCCAATGGGCGTTAAAACTCAAAACTATGACTTTTCAATTATCCACTGACCAAGGTTATACTCCAGAAATGAAGATTGTCTATCTTAACTTCCCATTTTACCTTTAAATGACCTTTAAGAGGATGACTTTACAACCTCTAACACAATTGTACTTATGGATGAAACCCCAACCTTTCAAAAGGAATAAGAGAAAAAATCAGCAAATCTTTAAGTCAAGAACGGCCAATTGTGAAAACTTGAGTCCAAAAAGTGGGTGCCCTGTGTACAATCTTTGGCTTGAACTGACATCATATTGGAGGGACATCAGCAAATTAGCCATGGGGAATTTGGAAAAATAACCATTGGCTTAAGACTCAATGTTATTAGAAAGAATGTTTGTTTCATTACAGGATGTATTATAGCCCTGCCTGGTATGCAAAAGTCAAGCTGGACCCTAATCCTAATATTGACATCCAGTGGTTAAACCTGTGAACCATTCATACTATTTTTATATATTTTGTGGGACCTCTCCCTCGAGCCTCTAATGGCCATCAGTTCCTCCTTATAGCTTTAAACCATTTAACTAAGTGGATCAAAGCAATATCTCTACCCTCAGCTTTGGCAAAGGTTACCGCCACATTTATGTATAATCAGATTATCACCCAACATGGGTGCCCAAACATCATTCTTTCTGATAATAAGTAAAATTTTTGATTGATGCTGGTGAAAGATTTAGCTGATTTGATGGGAACCACACAGGTATTCTCCACACCCTACTATCCTGAAACCAATGGAAGGGTATAGTGGGCAAATGGTACTCTAACTGCAACCCTCCAGAAAATGGCCATGACTCATCCTAGTCACTGGCCCCAATATTTGCCTAATGCAATTCTGACCTTTAGGATCATCTATCTTTGATTAACTGAAATGTCACCCTTCCAATCATTATATGGCAGAAATCCCCATCTGCCTTCTAAAGTATAGGCTATGCTTGACAACACCTCCCACAAAGCCCCTGAAGTCACTATGCAAAGTATTGCCAATGAAATTATCTGACTTCAGGCCCTTGCTTCCAAAAATCTATCTGCTACAAATAGTAGAAAACTACTCAAATTTCATGATAGGCATGACCCCCTGCACACCTTTCGACTGGATGACTAGTCCTTTTCTACCATCACTGGTCTGAAAGTCGTATCAACAAATTAAGCACCAACGTCAGGGCCTTAAAAAGTCATTTATTAATGGGGCAATAAACTCAATCATAGATATCATTCATGATACAGTAGTAAACCGCGTACATAGTCACTTTCTCTGTCTGTTTTCCCTCTTATACCATGATCTGAAGGGCGTTATTGGGATTTCTATAATAAAATTGTAGATTCAGATTTTTCAACTGAAGGTTCTGATCCCAACCTGACCAAATAGCCCAAACATCTGTCAGGGATAATTCCCAACAAAATTCAAAGGCTCTTGAAGTTGGTGATCAACCCCAACTTATGCAGTTGACTATTACCCTCGGAGCTTCAGAATCTCAGAATTCAAACCTGATCCATGTGGTGAGTGAAACCTATTTTTACCAAGATAACTATCCTGCCGCATAATCCCTTATTCGTTATTATAATGTTAGCTTGTGTTAAAATCTGAGGATCACTCACTTGATAAATTGATTCCTGCAAGTGTAGTTGGGAAGAAGTTCGGCCAACTGATCCTTAATTTTTCCAGTGGCTTACGGTATTTTGATCATTTGGAAACTCATTAGGCATATTTAAATAGCCCTGAACCTTCTGGTCAATATTGGGCTTAATTTCCCCTCATAATTGGGAACTTCGTTCAATGCAGGCGAGGTTACAAGATGTGGATTCCAAGAATCCAGCTTGTGGACACTCTCTAAAAGGGACTCAAGATAAAAACCAGAATGATATTGAATAAATATTTTTATAAGAATATTATTTGATAAAAATTCATTATGCAGGTGCCAGTATTTATATCTCTAGGGCTTCTCCTGACCACATTTGAGCACACAATTTCAACAGATTATATTCCAACTCAGTTTGGCCCTTAAACTGATATGACTATGACCTATTGCTAGGTTTGTTGGTGGCAAAAGACTCTCATATTTTGGAGGATTTTAGGGAAGAAAATTGAAACAACGAGCATGCAAAATTGTCCTAGGATCATCTCAATTTGAGTTTCGTCATACTGCTGATGAAATATGAATTCTGGGAAATTTTGGAATATATTTAAGTAAATGACGCTTCCTTAATTTGGGACGTCGGCAGACTTCTCTCAATAGCACTAGGTACTCCCATTTGAGCAGTCCATGTGCAAGCGCTATCATGCTGATTACAATGATCAACATACAAAATTTTCCATAGGCGGGAAAATATTCCTAGGACTAGCTCAATCTGTTTTTCGTCATACAGCTGACGGAAATGACTCCCTAATTGGGATGTCTACAGGCCCTCTCAATAGCACTAAGTACTCCCATTCAGGCGATCCATGTACAAGCACATTGTGCTTATTATGATGATTGACATACAAATTTCACCCTAGGGCAGGAAATCAATTAAATTTATTCATCTATTTTTCCATGGGATTTGTAGACGTTATCTAAAGGTCAATCCCAAATGTTTTCTTATGCTAAATATTTAATCTCATTCCCAATTAGTTGGTACTAGTTGCTGAGTTTTTTGCAACAATAATTGGCCTAGATATACGAGTATATTTGGCCCAAGCTTTTGATAGAATAATCATATTGAATTGCTGTTGATATAATCTTCCCAAATGTGTAATTGCAATAAGCTTTTGTGTTGAGAATTAGAGTATTAACCATAGTATTGGGAGGATATTTGGCCAGATCTGTTAATTGTCAAAAGGGTTTATTTTCAGATCAACCACCAGAATCTGAAAGCTTGTACATCATGGAGACTGACCAAAACCCTCCCTGTTTTCCCATACATTGTGGATTCTAAGCTAATAAGCTTTACACTCTCTTTTCACCCTTTTATGTGTGAAAATTGGACAACATATACTTTGGAAATACCACTCCAGACGTAGTATCTGGAATAAAGACTTTTTGACCAAGAGAAGAAGCAAGGTATATTTCATCACCCAAAAGCTTTGTGTTCTCTGGCCTAAACAAATTAAAGGATAAGTGGTGTCACACCCATGGTCCAAACAAAGTATTAGTGGCAGGCTGAGTCACTGCGCTTCATTCAATAAATGCTCAAGTTGCCAATGTTCTTTGATTCCAGTGACTAGAGTGACATTGTCTTGTCCACCAGACTGTTGGAAACTACCAAGACCACCCCTGTAAGGGCGGTCCCATGAGGTCAGGAATGGGTTAGGGGTGCCTAACCCACCCACTCCAGGTTGCTCCAGCATCCTTTGGCCAAGCAAGAAAATGTTAGATGATTGTCTTTGCTGCTTTTGGAGAGGGGTTTGAACTGGCGGTAACATTTTTATTGGCCCAATGCCATTGGCAAGCTTTGCCAGTGATTTGACACTAAACACTTTATTTACTGACAGTAAGCTCCCGTCAGTCTTTGTTGTCAAGGGTTTGGGCTCTTGGGCCTTGACGCCAAAGCCTTGTTGCCATCAACTTCATAAAAATCTTTCTTCCAATGTGGATGCTGACTTCCTGATAACTCAACGCATTTTCCCTCAATTTTTTATACTAGTTTTGCCCAAAGTCAAAACTGGGACAGGTGGCAGGGTCTTTAAAGGGTAAGTTGTTACCTAACTCATGTCCACCACATGGGCGAGGTCATCCTGGGAGACGCAGGTGGCAGCTTGACTTTTTGGCCCTTTTTGATAGGAAAGGGAATGCCACCCATTCCAAGAAAGAGGGCGCTCCCCTGGACTTACAGTATGCTGCACCCTCAAGAAATTTATTTATAGCTATTCATGTAAGGCCTTAATCTTTACTTTATCTTGTTTCTCTAATGGTTGTCAGCACCCTCATTGCATAAGGTAGTGGACCATGAGGACATGTAGTCCTTTAAGCCCTCATAGCCCTTCTATTACATCAGAGTTACTAGGCTCTTAGGCCCTTTGGAACCTTGGGCCCATTGAAACCATCAGCTCTGGTGAGACCTTGAGGCCCCTAGGGTCCTCAATTCCACAAAGACCATCAGTCTCCTAATTCCGTGAGGCTATTATTAATTCCTGGCATCGTTGATGTATTTCTTCAATTGATGCCTCCACTTATTTCATGAGTTACACTAGAGCAAATTAATAACATGGATATGACCAGAAGATTCAGAGGTTTGCTGCACATATTAATGTTCTTTGGTTATAACACCTTGTCAATGGTAAATTAGTTAATTACCAATGTAGCTCAAAACCCTAAGTTCAATAGGGCAATCTTGTTGCATGCATTGATGACAAGGCGCCAGTTTCTTCAGATTGCCACGAGGTTAACTTAGACAGTTGCAGAAGAAGCTTTATAAAAAATATAAGGTTGAATTTGAGATTTTGAATAACCTAAAAGGATGAAAAATTTCTAGATGATGAAGACCTACTAACTGTAGGAGGTGATGGAGAGCGGACCTATTAAGAGGAGAATGCATGGTTCCACCCTATTGGTTAACTTGTTAGTAGCCAAGGTAGCTAAACCAATAAGCTCTTACATGTAGGAAGGTAACACCGTGGATCAGGAGCATCTGGATTGGCCTTTGGTTTGAGGAAATTTTTCCATTCACAGCTGGATGATACTGCTAATGCTGATGGGCTGTAATAGGATTGATTGCATTTTGGTACGGGCAAGCTAATCTCAAAAGTGGACCAAGAAAAAAGCTATCAGGTAGTATGGTGGGTATTTAATATTGAAATGTAATTATCCATCTAGAAATATTTCCACCACATCAGTGGGCTGTGATTCAATACTAGAAAAGTATACAATCCAAAAATTGAAGTTATTATTGGTAACAAATTAGGGCCCCCAGTTTTGGCTCCAACACCAGCTTTACTAGTATATTGAAGAAGAGTTGATTTTTTTGATTACTGGTTATGTACTGTTTGGAGGAGTTTAAGTTTTTAGGATGGCTCTTAATAAGTATAAATCTTAAAGGAAAATAACAAAACACTTTTGAGTTCAATAGGATTTATATAAACTGGCAACAATCCGGTTTCTAATTATTTATACTATTGTCATAAATATGCAATAGAATGTAAAGATATAAGCTTATTTAAAGAATAGTAAAGTATATTATGCTTTACTAAGTCAAGTTCTTTTAGTTTTATAGGATGTGTCAGCACTGCAACAGAGACAGGGCCAAGTTGAGGGCAGGATTCAAAATTTTCAGAGTTGAAAATAATATTCTTAATATAATAATGCAAGAAAAAAATCTATTGGGATGACTATGGCTTGCAAAACAACATTAGATATGTTTTAAAATTAGGAAACATTAATAAAGATGAAAATTGATACTAGAATTATTTTATACTTTTGATATATATAGGGAATAGGTGTGGAAGGCGGGACAGTAGGGCATATGAATACAAACCTGAATGATGAAGGTTTAATAGCGTCCTTTTCATATTGATCAGGGTGCAAGATGAAGGTTTATACTGGCGGTTAGTAGGCTAAACAACATGAACATTTTACCCGTGATGTAACCAGAAAACTTTGAGACCTAATGTGGAGGTAGATAAAAACTTTTTGATTAAGTTAAACTTTTAAAGTTCAAATCAAATTTATTCTTTTCTTTTCATTTTTCAGTAAGATCCATACCCTGGCTGGTTGACTAAAATAATTCCATGGATTTTTATAGGTAATAAGGTGAAATTACATCCTGAGTGCTTTTCCAGAGATCAACAATCAGGATGTCAGTTTTTAGGGTGTGATGAAGAACAGGATGGCTTAAAATTGTTTATTGTTGACTTCCTAAATTCATCAAAGCAATCCTTTGTACTATTTAGATCTGGGTTATGTAAGCGGCATTTTATCTTTGTCTTCTAAGATTTTGCGTTGACACCCTTGTGAATTTTATTGACAATTAGTGTATCTGATGGAATTTGAAATTTAACTTATTTATTTCACACATCCTTATTTGACTTTTGCGGCCAAACAATTCCCCACTCAAAATCATGTTGGAGGGCACATAGGTTTTTAAAAATTGTCCATTTACTTGTTTACCAAAATATCTTGAGCAACGTCAACAATGGAATATTTGACCAATGGTTATGTGGAACCTTATATGGTCTAAACCAGGAAGTGGCGATGTTATTAATTCTTTCCCTGAGCCAATGATAAACATACCAAATACCTGGGATGGTATAAAGGCAGGGGGAGTCGTTTTAGATTACTCCAACTTTTCTCTTTGTTAGTGGTGTGAACTAAAGTATTTATGGCTAGGAATAAAAAGAATAGTTCTTAACTAGAGCTTGTAAAGTTAGTTTTAGGCTTTAGTGTGACAGTAGATAAATTAGGTTATGGGCTATTTAATATAAAAGTTTTTACAATAAAAAGCCTCAAAAGGAGACATCTTTATCACTTAATGATAATTAACTTGATACTCAATTAAGGCACTTGGTAGAATGCGATTTTACCATATTGGATCAATAGAGCTATCTCTCCTAAAAATTAACGTACCATTAACTCTATTGACAGTACCATTTGATGATTTTTTAGGGGACCTT
This sequence comes from Massospora cicadina, assembly GCA_022478985.1. NCBI lineage: Eukaryota > Fungi > Entomophthoromycota > Entomophthoromycetes > Entomophthorales > Entomophthoraceae > Massospora > Massospora cicadina. The sequence goes on along the minus strand of JAKSZP010009519.1, from coordinate 86,358 downwards.
AAAAGTTTTTGATATATATTGATCAAGGTAGCCAATTCTCATACCACTTCAGAAGTGAAAGTTAATCCACTGCCATATAGAAGTACCCTTGGATTACCACGTTTCTTAAGATTATGTCAATACAGGATTAATGAATTAGCTTGGGCTGTGGCCATATGGGCCAATCAGCCATTACATTTGATGATGTGGTCCATAGATATTATTACATATCATTTACCATGTAATCCTGTTCAACAGTGGCAATGAAATTGTTAATACAGTGTGAAAGGGGGCTTAAGGAATGAACACCTGATGTCTAAATCTTGATTTGGATTTGTAATAGTGTTATTATGTGAGATAGGCATCTAATACATATTGAATGGAATATAGCATACCATCACAAAAATTATTGAGACTTCAACCAACAATTAGTTTTTGTACCATCCCATGGCTGGTAGCAGTGTGACCTTCCAAAAATAAATCTGTCCAATCAGAAGGTCAGACATAGGAAAGCCACTTCTTCTGTAATAAGTTGTATAACATACCAATCAGATGCTTGCATGCTAATTTCATTTTTTTAATCTCATATTGGATTTCGAGTTTCCATAGTCCATTTTTTGATCTGCAGAGGAAAGCAAAAAGTGTTTCTCCTCAGCGGCTAGTTTTTCAGGACTGGTAATCTTGAGAGTCTATTTTTTATTCAATGAACCAGGCTAGTAAATAATTAAAATTGTGTTTTTAGCCATAAGACCCGACAATCCAATCAGATATTGGGATCATGCATTTGCTGTAACTAGTGAAGTGAAGCATGATAAATTTCATAATAAAATGTTTACCATATAAAAAGAGGTAACATCTTTTGATGGCAAGGATTGTTACCAAACACTTCTATTGTAACATTATATCTCTTTTTGACTTTAGATAAGTTCTATAATAATATGTTATTGGGGATCCACTTAATTTTTAGAATTCTAATCCTAAATTGCCCCAACTGCAACACAAATTGCTACAGTGAACAGAAGAAAAGGCTTATTAAACTTGGGATGGATGAGCATGGGCTTTGTTTAGTGCTAAACATTTTGTTTAAAAAGATTGCTGTGATAATTCTCATTAAAAAATGTACAGTATTTTGTAACAAATTGATAAAGAACACATTGAGTTCAACAAAGTGAGGGATGAATTAGTGGTATGTCCTAATATCCTCACAAAGAACTGGATGTCTTGCAGAAGTCCTTATGTGGGACATCTTTTGTATTGATATAAATTTATACAGGAACAACATAATAATCTCTGTGGTCACTTATGACCTAATGATTAAACTCTCATTAAAAATCACAATTTGAAGTTTTATTATTTTATAAAGGCTTATTGCAATCAGAACTTTTTTTTTCCTGCAATGATAACATCAGTTGCCAAGATTTGAATCAAACTGACGGATTTTGATAATCACACAGGTGAGATGAGAAAATTTAATAAAGTCCAACAAAACTGGGCGAAATTCATATCAGGCAATGGCCAAAATGGTGCAACCAAAGGCAAAAAACGCCCTGGAGGGGGACCAGGAGCTAACGATGCCAAGAAACCCCAAACCCAAACATTGCCCAGGTTTGTGGAATTTACAACAAAAAAAAACCAATACATGGAGATACAGTATGTGCAGCCCCTATCAAAAGTGGAACATGGGCTCCAACTTTTCTTAGGAGTCGATTCCCCAACTCTGTGGGAGAAGGTAGGTGAGGCACAGGCCTCCCTCTTTCCCCGCGCGGTATATGTTACCACCCAAACCATCCATCATGGCTGGATTGATATGGGTTTTAAAGCTGAAGAGGATGCAGATGCCGCAGCAAAAGTCTGTGTCAAATTAGCCCTCCCTGAGGGCAAACAAATTGTGTGCACCGCGTGCACCAGATGGAACAAAGCAAACACTTTGTTCATCTCATTTGACTCACTTCCCACCAACCAATCCCATAAGCTAATTAAAGAAGAACTCTGATTCAGCCTTCAAAGCTATGGAGAAATAAAACAACTAGAACTACAGCGTTTTCACCTGATGCCAAACCTGTGCACAGGAAAGGCAATTGCTGTAATTGACCTGGTCCCCAACATGGCCAAAAATTTAACTAAAATCCCACGCACTGCAATATTCCACCTCCCAGTTGGGGGAGTGTCAAAACCTTTCTGTGTCACACCGGAACGTGCACCCCCATCTGCAACCATTGCACCGCACTGGGACACAAGGAGCATGCATGCCCCATGAAAGAGGGCATCATGGCCCCAGACTTTTGTGACAATGCCTTGAATGAAGATGAGGAGTCCTTCATAAGAATGGTTGACACCAACCACACTATCCTCTGGGGAGAGGACGGACACTACGTCCTCATTGACCAAATCTCACCCAAATTATGTAAACAGGTACAGAAGGCCTGCAAGCGGGCAGCAGCAAAGGCTGCATCTCTCATGACCTCATCCATCAACCTGAACCAAATCTAGATGGACAAGGAGGAGATTGGTCAAACCAGCCAATCAGAAACTAATAACTAAGCCAGAGCAATCATGGAGAATGTGATCTGAACCAAACAGTCAGATTGGTCAACCCACGCAGAAAATTTTCTCAGGCTGACAGAATCAGCACGTGATCACAATCATATAAACCTACTGGGACATTACAAATCCACTATGGATATGCCAACAGGGGCCCAGAGCGCCAAAATCAAACCCTGAAACATTAGGAGCCAATAAGAGCACCAACTCAAAATAACCAAATCATGTGCAAAAAAGCTTAATATAATATCTAATAACAAAAATATTCACATGAAATCAACACAAGGTAAGGAACTGGACAATGACTCAGAGTAGACTGGCCCAACCACACGGAGCAAGTCCAAGGCAATGAGCGGGGGACACGGGCCAGAAGGCCCGACCAACCGCTTCTGAGGCGCCGCGGGCACCTCAGTGTCAATAGTGATGCTAAACATTGAGGAGCCAGGGCTCAAGCATGCTGAGCCAAAAAACTGGACTTCCTGTGCAAACCCCCTGGTAGACATCTTGGCCTTCCAAGAGACCCACTATCTACAAGGGGAAGAGGGATTCTGGACAGCCAGGGTCTCACCATTCCAGTTGATATGGACGTCCCACTGTGGGGTGGTCATCCATAATACTAACAAAAAATTAAAAATCCTTGAATCCTCATCACACTTAGATGGCCACATCCTAATCACAAGGATCGCAAACCAAGAGGCCACACTGTCAATAGCTTGTGTCTACACACCGTGCACCACATCAGAATGGAAACAATTCCTCAAATTCATCCCGATGCTCAACCTCCCACTGGACACTATCATGTTGGGCTATTTCAACTGTTGGGATGATCCCACTATGGACTGATGGCCCAACCCCAGGGGATACACACCGAGACACTCTGAGTTTCACGTGATTAAGGAATCCCTTGGTCTGTATGATACCCTCCCCCTGAGCTCCACTCCTCCCCCGCATGACCCACCCCAACATATGTGAGGGTACACCCACCTTGATGATCCGCATCAACCACATCCTCGCACTGTTATCCTGCTTCTCGTTCATTACTAACTTCACCACAAAAAATTTTCTCCGACCATCATCTAGTTTTGGTGCAGTTCACGCCAACCAGGACTCAAATGTGGACGGCGCCCTGGAGGAAGCTATACGTGGAGAATATAAAACTTCCCAAAATTTTTGAATGGGTTAAACGCAAAGCTTTGAACCCAAAATTCACTACCCTGCTCACATCAGATCCCATTGAATCCTGAGAAAAAATTCAAATCTGAACTAATAAACAAGAACTGCCATATCGCTTCATGCAAATACACTGCAGATACCGCCATGATCAGACGCACCCTGGCAGAACTCGATCACCTTGAACTAAACACCCCAAAAACTGGATACAGCCTGAACTGGGGGCACATATGGGAGGCAATTTCTGCCCGCCTCAATGCTTCATCCACAAATACCAACATAGAATCAAAGTTTCATGGAAAGGTAAGCACATAAGAGAAGGCAAGACCTGCTCGGCGTTCTTCTTCTGCCAATAACACTCCCATGGCAACCAACCCACATGCACACAAGTCCACAAAGATGATGGCACTGTGGCAACTGGCCCAGCGGAGGTCAAGATGGCTGTACACCGCTTTTACACCGAACTATATTGTGATACCCCACCCAACACCCAAAAATAAAAACCTTTTTACATTCCTCCAGAATACAGAGGGCACCGCCAGACTATAGTCTCCCAAACCTGATAACGCAGGAGGAGCTCTGGAATACAGTCCGCAGTGCACCATGTAGGAAATGCCCAAGCCCTGATGAGATACCCTACAAATTTTACAAAACATACTTTAAACAGATCGCCCCCCTCCTCCTAGCATCTATGAACCAGTGCTTGCTGGAGACCTGTCTCCTCCCAGGAGGCCAGGACTCTTGTGTCATTACCCTATTCAAAAAGGGCAACAGACTGGACCTGGCAACTGGCGCCCAATAGCACTCTATAATACTGACACTAAACTACTCACATAAATTCTAGCCACCAGAATGGGAGCACTAGCTTCAAAAAGCTTTATTACCCAACCAATTTGGGTTTACACCAGGGCGCTTCATCTTGTCTAACATACACTCTGTCACCAGTTTATGCCAATCCAAAGTGACGGGTATCCTGGTATTCCTCAACCAGGAGAAGGCGTATGACCGCGTTAGCTAGCCATACCTAAAAGAGATCCTACATGCTTTCAACCTCCCACCCAGGTTCATCAACTGGACAATGCTCCTCACGGAATCCGCATCAATGGTGGTATGTGGCCTGGGTTTCCTGACTGACAGGATCACCCCGCGCAGAGGGCTCAATCAAGGGGACCTCCTTAGCCCACTACTGTACAACTTCAGATTTGGCCCACTTCTCCGCGTTGCTGACTCACGCCTCAGGGGAATAACTGCGCCAGGCCAGCCCACTGTCAAAATACTAGCCTTTGCGGATGACTGTGTAACAGGTATAGCTGACAACAGTGATGCCTGACAGCTGGAGTGCACCTTAAAGGAATACTCCACATTGAGCAGTGCATCACTTAAGAAATGGAAAACCGAAATTATCCTCCTTGGCAAGTACACCATTAACTGGACCACATCCCCCACCACAAACAACCCAAGATGCAAAATTTCGCTCGCCCTACCCTTTGCATTACCCCCTACCACCACCCCTGTCCACCACCTTGGGATATGGTTGGAAACAGGGGGTATGCAAGCGAGATGATTTCAAAATAACCTGCTACAATGGATATCCAACAGAATCGCCTCCCTCAAGGGTAGATCCCCTGGGGTAATGGGGCGAGTGGCAGTTGCCAACTCGCTCATCCTCCCAATGCTGTGGTTCCCCACACTAGCGATCCCCTTCTCCCCCACCTTTATAACATCAATCCGTGCGCTCATCCAGGGTTGGCTGTGGCATGGATCCCAACCACCATTTCTAAGTTGAGATGCTGTATGGACCACTCTACAGCGGGGGCATGGGCCTGATAGATTTTGAGCACCACGCCAACTGCATCCTGGGCACCTGGATAGAGGTAGTACTAACCCTGGACACCCTGCAACAGCACAGGTCCAGGGCAGCAAGGGCCAACTTCGCGCAAGCACTCAAAATACCCAACCCACACCATCCTTTCAGCTTATTAACGTACTTCGCTAACTGCCCAAATGCAACGAGCCTGCATGAAACCCCCCTCACTTCAAGTGCCTCCTTCGAACCATCTGCTGCATGGGGTGGACTGTCGCTACCACTGGTACAGTGCATGGAAGAGGACAACCCAGACCCCACTTTGCGTTATGAAAGCCAGAAGACCACCCCCACAGAGATATACTCACATCGACCCCACCTATTACCAGAGTTGACTACCTAGATGCTTTGGATATCCCCTATGGCCTATTATACACAAAAGGCAATATGGAGGATGACGCACCATCCACTCCTCCAGCCAAGGGTAAGGGCCAACTCCTGGAGCTGCCTAAGAAGAACCTACAGAACGGCAGACTGCTCCCACTCACTCCACGCAACCTGCGCATTATGTGGAGGAGAGGGCTCCCTACACCACCACCTAGAAACCTGCCCCCCATCCAAAGCCATATGGCGAGAAGTCGCACGCCTGCTCAAGATCCAAGACGGCCAGGATTTCTCTATCTCAAAGAGCCTCCTCATGATCTGACTTTCGTCCCCAATCCCATCCACCCTGTGCACCCTATTGATACAATTGAAATGTGGACGATCCACACTATTGCCTTGGATGCGTTCAAGGGCACAGTCCCTACCATCCATGTGGTTGTCAATAGGTTCCACTTCCATCTATTGGATCATTTCCAAGCCTGGCTCTATGGGCATATGAGACCAAGACAGCAGAGACTCATAAACTCATGGTTCCCGCTCTGGTTCCTTCACATGGACCCCTTCATTCACACCTGCTCTATAGTGGGGGCAACCCCTTGGAGTAGAGCACCAATCCCCCCACACCTGGTGGTCCTAGCTGGCAACAGGGGTAACCTGTGTACCCCAGGGTGCTAAATCATATCTATTCATCGCTTTTATTCACCCCCACCATTTCCACACACATATTGGTAATGCCCATTTCCTGGTCAGCTTGCCTCAGTTAAATGAAAGGCTTATTGCAATTGTTTAAAAACTTGTAATAGTCAAGATGAGAATTAAAGGCCTTGGATAAGATTTTAATGTTTTATAAATATACCATGACAAAAGATATCTTTAAATTTCAGAGGATGCTATCTAAGGCTTCCTGGAAAGTAACAGGAGAGTTGCATAGTCCCTGAAGCACTTGTGTGGGTTTGACAATCCATAATTAGCTATCAATGCACACTTAGTTCTGTCTTTGGGGGCCAAATATATCTATAGTACCTTCTGGCCTGATCCATTACTAAAAAGAATGCTAAACTGGCAAGAATCTTAAGAGATTAGTTGAGCCTGAGTAAAGGGTAAGTATCTTAAATAGTAAATACAATTGAAACAATCCAACTCCACTATATAAGTCCTTCTTTTATTTAATAAAGAGTAGAGGCCAGGCCCACGGGATTTGTAAAAGTCTCAGTAAGACATTCAAGGACTACTTCAAATACCACTTCTATTTATTTTTTACATCTTTTAATTATAGTAAACTATGTTCATATTTGTAAGTTGTCTCAAGCTATTACTCAATGGGTCAGACGATTAATCACTCCAATATTGTATGGCCAGAGGAGAAGATATTGTAAGATGCATCCAGTAAATTTTTCAACCACCTCATGTTGGTCGGCATTAAGTTTGGTTCCAATGGTAAGTTTAAAGTGGATATAGTGTGAAATTTATCAAGATCAAAATTTTGTAAAGCACCAAATTTGTGAAAGCTTAATACCTCCTCAATTGGTAACATAAAAAAACTATGAAGTTTTTTATGACGCACTACTGAGGAGAAATTCCCTATGTGGCTGAATTGATTCTCAAGTAAGCTGGATCAAATATGATTGCGCAAGGCAGTATTTTTTGACAGGCAGATTCTTTACTCCATAATTTTAAAATTTATGTCCTGGCATAATGTGTATCTGAATTTAAGTACTGATAATGATATGCGCCTGGGCGGAAATACAATTTGAGAAGAAGCGTACAAAGGCATCCCTTACTGGGCATTGACAGACAAAGGAGGCATCTTCACTTAAGGCTTTACAACGTGATATTCTATCTAGTAGTAAACATTCATCCTCTATGAGGCATATTTAATTGGTGTTTTCTTTTTCGTTAATAGATGTTTATGAGATATGTGGCATGTGGTATCCATTAGAAACAGACAAGTTTCACACAAAGTTATAAATCCTGAGTTTTCACATAAATACTGAGTTCCCAAAGATAAATTGTAAAACTTTTCTTAAAAACCATATGTGTTTTTTTAGTACTAGATGGTCCCAACCCAAGGGGGGATTCATCGATGTAAAAAAACCATATGTGTTCAGATAGAGAAAGCTTCCCAATAATATGGGCACAGCGGAATAGGAAACAAGTGACTTAGTGCAACAGGACCCATTCGTCCCATAATTAACATTGTGTTGAAAATTTTGATGAAAATTTAAATTGACCAGCCAACTTTAACAGACAGCATTTATAGGAGAGCCAGTATTGCCAATCACATAAGTTTTAAGTCTTAAATCTCCACTTAATAAAGAATCTCTAAATTATGGCTGTAGTGTAAAAATTATGTTAAGGGGATAAAGAGAGAGCAAAAGTAGTCTAAATCGTGGTCTTTATTTTTTGATAGTCATTTCATCATAATCATTTGTTGCATGGCCATCAAATATAGAAACAAAATAAAATGGTTGAGTCGTGGTCTAGTTTTTTAACATGAAAATCCTCTATTTCCATGTGAAGGGGCTTTCTCCTTTTTATCTATAATTTTATTATAAGATTCCTCAGCCACGTGTCAACATTTTCCACAATAAGTGCACATTGGATTCTTTTTAATTCATCCTTTCTTATCAAATGTTAACCTGGAAACGTTTGTTTTGAGTGTATTTTAGCTAAGTTGCTTTATAGAGTAGTCTGTCAGGGATCTCAACAAAATCATCTTTGATGTCCAGTATTCTTTTGTAATTTCTCTTAATGCAACTAATATAAGGCTGAAAATCAAGGTTTGAAGGAAAAACTAATATAGATGTAGTGATTGCTTCATCAGGTGAATTGTCATTAAAGGTATAAGGTCTGCGCTTCAATGTGACACTAATTTGAAAACTTAGTCAGATATTTCCATTTGAATGTAGATCTCCATAGAGGCCTATTCCCAAAAGTACAAGGTCTAGTCACTTCCATATTCTACTACCAAATCAGTCTTGACCTGGTTTAAAGTTTAGCTATTCTTCAAGTGAGAACCATGATCCCTTGAGCAAAGCGACTTAAGAAGGTTGGAAGATGTTTTACTTTTTTCAAATGGTGGCCTCTTAAATGGAACTCTTGTAAGCATACAAAAAGGAAGCAATGTTACCTTCAATGAGGACATGCTTTCTAAGTAATGTTTAAATTAGTATTGACAAAACTAGATAAAGCGTTGTTTTCTTTTGCAACGTTGGGTTTAAATTTAAACATTTGCTATCAAAGTACTGGTGGTTTGCAATTAATCAAAATGAATTCCTGAGTTATTTACATCACTTTGCAAATTTGCCCATTGACTCATTACCACAGCGGCAGCATCCTTCTGGATAAACTGTTCCTCAAGCTCCTGTTTTTCAACTTCTAGTCTTATATAAATTCTTTTTAGATAGTTGTTCAGTTATGATGGTATACTTCTGTAGGTTAAGTTAAACAACTCTATAGTCAATTTTGGATTAAATAGGCCACTAAATATATAAAAGGACTCTGATTTTGTAATAACTTTCACTAAAGCCTTAGTAGTACAGTTAGGATCAAGAGGTTGGTCAGAAAGGTCTACTTTACAGCTTTGTGCTACTGCACCGATTTGAGTATCTAGTTATGCAACTTGTCTTTGATAAAAATCATCTGTAACAGAGAAAGTTTTATCTTCAGGCCCCAATTCACTGGACTTGGCGAGGGACTTAGTGCCCTTGATATCTGAGAGGTCATTTAGGCCCAGCAGGACCTTGGCTCCCATATCGTACCTAATTAAGTATTCCTCAAACTGCATGACACTTTAATCATTGTACTTTGAGGTCTGAAATGCAATCCTGGAGAGATGATATAGATTGCCTGAATTGAAGATAAGATTCAGAAATGACATCGTCTAATTGCATAGTGATTTGGTTTGCTGGCATGCTATAGCCCCTTAATCCAACTGAGACTTTGGCAACGGACCTCATTGATCAACAGCCAATTTACAAGTAGTGTACTATGAACCTCAGATGAAAGAGGAGGTGTATTGTTTCATAGCAAAAGTGTAGGAATAGAGCGACTGCATTAGGTTTACCTTTATATCACTTCTTGGTGATTTAACTCTAGAAATTTGATGACTTATTAAATTTCTGGGTGTATAGATTGTCAAAAATAAATTTGACACTCCTTTTAAATTAAGTGGACTGTAAACTAAAGTTATGTTAGATTCCCTCATAAATATAAGGTACAACAAAAGTTTTGACCTGCTTGAATTTTTAGTTAAATTTATGCAAAACAAGTAATGTTGAAGTAAAGGAACTAGTTTGGCGATTATTAACTAGTATTTGAAGTGATTCACAAAGGGTAATCTCCTTTATACTCAACGATATAATCATGTGCAACTAGTCTAGGGACTACCACTATAAGCAAGCATTGCTTATCCATCAAGTGATGCTAAAACCCTATTAAAATGAGAGGTCTCTTAATCAGTTTAATTGTCCATATTCTTTTACGCCTTTACTCTTTTTCAGCATCTTGAAAGACCTGGCAGGAAGCAACAGAATCATTTGATACTGCAATGGAGACAGAACCTAGTGGAGAAATAGACTTTATGACTGCTTGAGTTAAACGTGTTATTTTTAATAACTTAATTAAAGGGCCGGATATTGGGATGACCAAGGCTTTCTAAAAAGCTCCAGATATATTCCTAAAAAGTTGGAAACTCAAATAATAAATATAAAGTAAAATTTATTTCTTTCATTTACTACAATCACTTATATGAACAAACCTAAGTAAAAAAGGTATTTTTACATTAACCAGTATTTCAATCTGTGTCACCTCAAGCCTATGTTGACGTAATTGACACCTGCTTCCCCACATGGGGTAGTGATGCGCCACCTTCTGGCGCCTTTTGATATTTTTAGATCTCACCTGAAATGGCTCCGCTAGCCCCAAACACTTCTAGTTGCTACATCCCACCTTGGGACAGCCCATCAACTTGCGCGCTCCCAGAAGTTTCTTTAAAGCTTCATGATGGTCCCTTGGAGCAACCTTTGTTTTGTTATTTAGGTCGCATATTGGAACTATTCCCCCTAAAAGATTGTAGCCATCATTGAGATGTCCTAAACGGTGTTCAAGCAGGACAGATTTAAAGATTTCGCCAATTCAAGCGGTACTTTGAACTTGTCTTCTCTTATAAAGCCCATGCCATGGTGGCACCACAGATTCCTATAAATTATAAAAAATACCAATCTCAACCAATTAAACTTAACTTCAGATGTGGGAACTTTTATATCCCAATTAGCTGTATTGTCCTCCAACCTACACCCTAAATGCATCCACCACAAACTCACAGAGTCTGGCTTCCTAGTGCCCTGCCCCCATGCTGCAGGTTTTAGTCACAAAGCACTAATTGTCTTTCAGGGTGCTAGCTTTTTGGCAGTATTAACTAGATCTTTTACACTGGTTGCATAGGTTTAACACCACTGAGCAACGGACAGATGATATTAAGATCGCCCAATCCTTAGTAAATAATGACATATAAAATATGGTTCTATTGCTCCAACTGACACTATTTTATTTCTATATAAAAACGCAGTCTACTTCCCGCTAACTTTCTTCCTCGTTTCACTTCAAAGCTCTCTCTTAATTCTCTATTGTTCATCTATTAGTATTTAATCTTCTCAGTCAATTTTGACCCGTCAGCTTAGTAACTCTCTATTCCCTAAAAATTAAGTGGTTTCATCCCATTATCGAGGGTTTTTCTTTTTCCCTTAATTTGCCAAACTATTAGTACTTTGATCAATTTGCTTCACATCAACATAATCTTCCGCTCAATCATGAGTCTCATTCAACTCATTAAATATATATGCTTGATATATATGGCTTAATTTCCAGTCATATCAATTTCTCTACATTACCCCCTTGACTGGACAATAAGCTCCTATTACTTGTATGCCTGGAGGAACTTCAAGTGAACTTGTTTGATATCTTGACCACCTACGAGTTACTTAATGATGTAGGCATTGATACCAGTCTTCTTGATTATTTCAAATGGTCCAGTCCTGATATTAGCAAACATGTTCTTCTTTCCAAATCTATGTTGGTCGTGTAACAAGACATGATCTCCTACAGCAAACTCTGAGATTCTGCTAAATCTACTTTGGTCAGAATCTTGATCAAGAATCTTTTTAGCTAAGCTGGTAGAATAAGCACCCATTTTGTAGTTTTATCAGTGTTTCCATTAAGTTAGTCAGACAACGCTGCTGTTCTACTCCGTCAGTATTCTCCACACAGGAGTAAAGCAGTGCAGGCAAAGCCGTATTCTACCATAGAACAATTCAAAAGGACTCTTACCAGTTGATGAGTGGTAGCTGATATTATAAGAAAAGACAGCTGTGGATAGGCGGGTCTTCTAATTTGAGGGCCAATCCTTTACAAACTTGTGGAGAATGTTTACCAATGTTCCGTTAACCCATACCACCATTACATTAGATTCAGTGTCGTAGGGCTAGTCAAGACCCCGCAGATTTCCATTAGTTTGTTCAAATTGGGCAGAACATGCGACGTAAAATCGGTTTTGTTGTCCGTGAGGATAAATTGTGGACAGCCATGTCGCTGTATGACACATCCCATGTAACTTGGTGGTGGTAACAGCCTCTAAATTATTGCTCTTTCTTCCACCCCTCTTGTCAAGTGATCAATTGCTACTATTATATTCTTTTATAGGTTTGAGCCAGTTGACAGAGGCACCACCACGTCAAGGGAAACAGTAGGCTATGCAAAACGGGGCTTAATCTGCTAGTAGGTGGTCATCTTGTGGAGAGGTTTCTCCACTTGGCATTGATGACAACAAGAAACCGTCTCAAGCATGTCATAATGCTTGCTCTCCAAATAGTAGCGGGATTACAAGAACTATAACGTTTTCCGCAACCCCTCATGACCTACCGCCTTATGGCATTCACAATAATTGTTGGCCTAGCGGAGGATTTGGAAAAATCAGCGTCACTTCACTAATCTTCTTATATAGTTCTCCATTGTGTAAGAAGGTATCTCGTCTAAGCCCATCTAGCGCCTTGATCACGTGTGGCAACTCATCATGGTACTTACCCACAACCATCTTCTCATACATGGTGTCAGCCAAATCTGCCATAATGGCGACCAACAGTAACTTTGAGAGACAGTCTGCATTCTGGTGTTTTACCCCCAGTCGGTGTACTATTTGAAGGCACATGATTGAATCTTCAATGCCCATTGCGTGAGCCATCCTTATGTTAACAAAGAATTTTAAGCCAACGCAAGTATGCATGATCCATTAGCACTTGAGTCTTACCTAGTGCAGGTATACCCAGGTTTGTTTATATGTGTATATCAATGCTAATCACTCCTGCTCAGTCACAGTGTACTTATGTTAATGACAGTTTAAGCTTCAGCTACAAAAAGTGATGGGGTGCTCTATGCAGTCATCATACTTCTGAGATAATCCTGCCCTTACAGCGGAAAGTGACGCGTTCATTTGCAATATGAATTCCTTTTTGAAATTATGATATTACAAAACTGGCATACTTACCAATGCGGTCCGCAAGACATCAAAAGCTAATTGACATCAATCAGTCCAGACAAAGGTGGCGTTCTTCTTCAATAAATCAAAGAGCGGTGCCCCAATACAACTGAGATTAGGAATGAACCGCAGGTAGTAACCAACCATCCCCAAAAAACTTGGATATCTCACTTATTTTTGATCAAGTCATCTTATGTATATCTTCCACCTTCGCCAGATGAGGTTTAAGCTCTTTTGAGCTACCACATACCTAAGGTATTCCAATTTCTCCTTAAAAAAGACACTTATGAGGCATGATCTTGATGTTAGTGTCCACAAGATGGCAGAACACTTGCTTCAGAGTCCAAAGTTCTGTAAATGTCCGAGAGAACACATTAATTTGATTGAGGTAGACTAAAACACATGAAATTAACAAGTCACTTAAGTCATGTCCATAGCCCGCTAGAATAATGCCAGGGCGTTACATAGTCCTTGGGGAATACGTGTGGTTTGGAATAACCCCTTTGAGGTGATTATAGCGCATTTCTTCTGTTCCACCATTGCAAACTCAATTTGCTAGTACCCCAATAACAAATTTATGCAAAAAAATAGTTAGCCCCTCCCAGTCGATCTAAAGTGTAATCAATATATGGGAGAAAGTAGAAAATTTTTCTTTGTGATGCTATTAAGCTTCTGGTAGTTGATGAACACCGAGTTTGTGCCATCTTTTCTCTTAAAAATTAGCAATGACGAAGCCCATGGACTCTTGGATGGCTCTAATATCCCTGTTTTAATAATCAGTATACCTCATCCTAGACAACTTCCTCTGAAGCTTTTAAGCCAAATTGGACATGAGTGAATGGGGGGTGATTGCTCATGTCCACCCAATGCACAAACCCCCGGGCACATCCTAAATTTGGTTGGTGGATGCAAGATTCTCAGTATTTTTCAAACAATGCTATAACCCTATCATTCTGTTCCTCTGACAGCCCAGTCAGAGCTTCCCACAGAACCACTGTCATTACGCCAAATGAGTTTTTACCAGTAGGCCAGCTCCTAAGACCCAATATTGTGAATACAATGAACCTCATCAATTTGGGGCCAAGTGTAAATAAGCCACCCTTTAGTGCCTTTGTACCATCTTAGACTCCTTCTTTAGGTTTGCTATTGATACTTCTACTTCCCCAAGCACTGGTAACAGTAACTTAAGAGCACAAGGGGTTTGAGAGGGGTTTCTGGTAGGGCTCCATAATCTCTTCATATAAATCTTATGGGATTTCTACTTCAAGATCCTTCCCTAATATAACCTGATGCCTAGAAAGTATGCTTGAAGCGCTCACAGCCTATAGCAGAATACCATTGTAATTATAGATCTGGTTAGGGAGGTCTCTTGTCCTCCGCTTCATCCGCCAAGTTTGATATAATTTACACCATTTTTATAATCCATATTAATCTATATAAAGTGGATTGGGTCCTTTGGGACTCCGCTGAGTTGAAGTAAATGGGGATCTGCTGTCCCTGGATATTAATTTTTCTTCCTACATATTGACCACTGCCCCAAATCGCCACATGAACTAACTTCAATCAACATGTCATAGTTATTATTAGGAAGAACTACGGCTGGGGCGGAATTCCTGACTGAGCTGATTATCAGAGGTAAAGCGCTGTAAGCGCCCTCCAATACAGTGCTCTGTGCCCCTGCGGTCTCATACACTACTCTGTGTTCTACATCAGATTTCAGTTGAAGCTTAGCCACGAGCTTGGTGAAAGTTATATTGACTGGAGCGCCAGTATCTATAATAGCTCGGATTTTTGTGTTCTGAACAAAAATATCACAGTAGGTCAATATGAATAAGAAGAAATGTTGGAGTTAATTACATGAAAATTAAAGGGCATTTTCTTACTAATAAAAGTGATAATACCAGTGCAGACATGAGGATAATCCTGAAATTCTTTTCTACTAGAATTGCAACGTTTACCCCACTAGAGAGGCTGCGCCCGTTGTGGGTCCAACATCACTTATGCCGTTTCACTCAAGGATTTGCCAGGCATATGGCTTTTCACATCTAGGTGGAACTCTGAGTCTGTAGGGTTATGATTGCTCTATTAACTGATGCTGAGATATTGTGGGGAAGTTGTTGATAAAATAAGTCGTCAGGATGAGTACTTGGGCAGATGGAAAGCAACTTGTGGGAATTGTCAGGGACAAATAAATTTGGATCAGCAGAGGTTGAGCATCCCATATCTACTCCACTTGAGCTTTTCCCTGTTTGATCAGGACAGTTGGTACTATATAAACCTGAAGGTTGCTGGGGAAGTTAGCTGCATAGTGCTTTTTGGCTGCATGAGAAGCAAGCATTCATAAATAGCTCCCATCTATGGATCGCTCCCAAAGGTCCAAGTCAAAAGTTAGATTAAAAGGTAATTTGGCCAGGGACAGGCCAGCTGTGCCTAAGGAGGGCAGAAAGGACCTGCTGACATATTGAATGGCGAGTATTGTCCAACAGATTATAACTGGGTCGGTGCAGTCCATTTCTCAACGAGTATGTAGTGGCGATTGAAGAGGTTTTTCAGTACAAGTTGGGAGCAGTAATTGTGACAGAGAAATGGCATAAAGATTTTATGCTCTGTAAAAGCTCACATCCTCTTGAAAAATTTAAACATAGCGTTATACAGTTTTTGATATAGCTTAAATGCCGCTGTCATTGCTATGCCCACTCCCTATTGGTTTATATATTTGCTCCCACTAACACAAAAGCTCTAGCCATGAACCACTCTGTGAACTCCACCAGGGACTTGTTCTTTTGTAACTATATTGTCAAAAAATTGTCTTTGTGCTGCACCATTTTAATCACTCCCCTGAACAGAAGGAGCACAGTCTCCTCACCTCTTGATATGAGACAGCACTTCTCTTAAGGTAACATGTGACCTGGTCATCATTCTTGACATCCAGAGCGGATAACAACAATCTAGCTTTCCACAACCCAATGCTCCTTCAATGGTAAATTCAAAATGTTTGAAATATCGGTGCATGTTCCCATCTTGACTCAAAAGGTGGCAACTTCTCAAACTGTACAAAATCACCCAGCTCCATCTTCAGGCTCAGGAAACAGATGAAATAGGTTTAGATCAGATAAGAGGAACATCCCATTGTGGGCAAAAACAGGGTCGCAAGGATGAGTGTGAATCTGCTGTTGTTGATTGAGAAGAGTTGGATTGTAAAGAGAGACTACTGCAACCTAAGGGGAGGGGTACTTGCTGGCTGACCCATAGCATTCCTCACTGGACTCATCGTAGACTTCACCCTTAGTCCCTCGCCAATATTTTAGCGAAAAATCATCTATCTTTTTTTCTTCTTTAACCAAATAGAACTAAAACCGCCCTTTTCACAACCCCTGTCTAAGCTCTTCAAAATCCTTCTATAATACATGGCGTAATTCTCACTATGTGTCCAGTTAACGCCATAAATCTTAAAAATATAAGATGACATCCTCTAATGTGCCCTACATCCTTACATTCTGCCATCCAGTGCTGAGCACTAAGTTTACTTTAACTACATGATTGATTAGAGAGGCTCGTTTCTGCATCAACTCCTCATTAGGCTGAAAAAGTTAGTCCTTTGCTTACTTGCATATTATCATACTCCACTATCTCAATGAATGAAAAGTAATGGCTCAGCCCTAAGATGCCTGACTGGAACTCTCTAAATGATTAATCTGACTAGGCAATTGGCTATATTTTGATGTTGCCAAGGAGGAGCTGATTAAAATGGTTGGCCAACCGCTGGTTATTCCATTCATCACAAAGTTGACTAAATTTGATTGCCACTGTGTTGGCGTGATCAGTAATCCGCCACTCTAAAAGGGTAACCCAGTCCCTTACCCAAGACACCGCCATGTCAATTCCTTCCACCCATTCAGAAATTTTCTACCATAAAGCACTTGTTGTTACTACCCCGCATTGTGACAACCCATATCCTCTCACCTGAAAGCCCATGCTGGTCTAACAATTCTTCTATTACTTGGGGTAACTCATGATTCAAACGTAACCTATTTCATCCAGGCGATAATGGACGCCCATGACAGGACTGTCTACATGCACTAGCGCCCCCTGGATTTCCAAGAAAGAGTGGCGAGGCGTTCAAGTAAGAGGCGAGTGTCATTCTGTTGTGCTTGGACAAATTGCATGACATCATCAATCTCAATGTTATGTTGGGCCAACACACGCAGTTTTTGGCAGATTGAAGGCTGAATGTACGCAATTAGGTGTTCCTCAGCTCCATAAGAGCTGAGCCAGCGAGACAACCCCATTGTGGTAGCATCAAGGTAAGTATAACTTTCACATAACGAGCTTCTTGGTCACGTTGATTATAAAACAGATTCAGGGCATGTTCACCCACATCTTCTTTGTAGATGTGATAACCCCAAAACAGACATTCCATGATACCCCACAGTTGCTGAGGGGTTACATTAGTGAGCCTGCCCTGCTAATCTGAATCTAATTCAGGACAAGCTGCTAAATGAAGTTCTATCCTGGAGTCCTCATCTCCTGGTTCTGTCAACGTAAATAGTGCCAGTTCCTCATTAGATGTCTCCATCTGTTCCCCAGAGTATTGGTCGTGAAACCCGATTAAATTCTGACATAATGAATGGGGGCTCGTCATGATGTCCTTGTTGCGTTGTACTACAGTTTACCAGTGGTTCCCTATAGTGAGCACCACTATTAACTTTTGATGGTATTGATTAGATCTTTTACACTGGTTGCACAGGTTTAACATCACTGAGAAACGGACAGATGATAGGATGATCGCCAATCCTTAGTAAATAACAATATATATATATGGAGCTATCATTACTTTCGTCACTATTTTATTATTTATAAAGTTGATTACTACTTCTGACTTTATTCCTCATTTCACTTTAAAAAATTTATCTTCCATTCTCTCATTTAGCTATTAATATTCACCATCTTGGTCAATTTTGCCCCATTGGCATAGTAACTCTCTATTCCCTACAATTTTAGGGGTTTCATCACATCATCAAAGCTTTAGTAGAATTACCTCAATTTGCTGAACTATTGATACTTTGATCAATTTGCTTCACATTGACTTATTCTTCCAATCAATCTTGGGGCTCACCTCATCTCATAAAATATGATATGCTGGATATATGGCTTATTTTCCAGTCATATCAATTTCTTAACGCAGGGCCTTGCACTTTTTTTAACAATCTCAGCTTCTATAACAAAACTTACCTGTTATACCCCCTTCACCATGATCAGATCCGCCCTTGATTATTCCTTCTGAGACATGACAAGTGCAGCCACGCCATATGTCCCTTGTTTTATGAGCTTGACTACTTAAAATATAAGCTCCCTTCACTTGCTGAGACACCTTTTTTTGACATAGCCATTCTCTGCCTCTCTCCCATCCTTAGCGATGCATAAAATTTTCTGTGAGGCTCAATCCTCCTTCCCCTCACCCTCAACCATCATTGGCGCTGCTCCTACCACTCCTCCCAACCAAATTCAATATTAAACTATTACTGAGCATATTGCTGATCAGGCACTGGTCAAGTTGCCTTTGTCAAATGTTCATGGCCAATAGTTTCCTGCCATACCACTCAATTCCCATTTCTACCAGCAGTGGCCATTTTTTGTCCAATCACTTCTCTAAAATGGATTGATGAAGAATAACAGGATTCTGGAAGCAACCCTGATTTTGGATGGCCTGATTTTTAACCAAATTTCCCACATTTAACTTCTCACCAGTAATGCTACCTTGAAAGGGACTACCATTATATAAACTACACACAAAATGTCTGTCAATGCAGTAGCTGCCCCTGTAAACACCCTCCTCCGCCAATTCTCCATGTGGTTATGGAGACATTTTGTGAGAATTCCCCTCCCTGATTCACCACATGATCTCTCTGACAATGCTAAATTCATATAAGAGATTATGCATTTTCCATAGGCTACACGTGCATCAACAAACTAAGATTTTCATTTTTTGATCCCAACTATCTCTAAACTTGGTAGCGCAATAAATCACATTTTTGTGCTTGAACTTAATATTTATGCTGGGTACCAGATTAATCAATACGTTGAGGCGATGCAAATCACAAGCTTTTTCAATAAGGACAATCCTCTCATATTCCTCCTCATGCCCCATACCTCTGACTCTCAAACACCATTTTTTTGCCTTTTGCCCTCCATCAAAAAAAACCTGGCGCCAGAAGAAATCCCTCTACTTCTCCTCCCCTTATAATATGAAAGCCTATGATAAAATATATGGCCCAAGTTATAAATTTATATCTTGAGTTTAATTGGCACCTTCAAAAAGAAACGTATGGATGAATCCATTTGGGTTGGGCTCTCTGTTACTAAAAATATGAGAATCTAAAACTTGCTTTATATTGTACTCTTGATATTTAGATGTAATTGGATGGAACTGTGTCTTAGGACCCTTTCCAGAGACTAACAAGCAGTATCTATCATATTTTCAGGGCGTGATGTAGAATGGAATAGCTTATTTAAATTTATTGTTAACTTCCTGAATTTCCAAGGCAACCTTTAGGCTTATTAAATCCTGATAGCTTAGACGGCATTTCCCTTTAAAGTCTAATTATAAATTGACAATATGTGAAAATGTCATTTTTTATTTTATCTTATTAGATGCAGATCAACTTATCATTACTTGAATCATCCACATTTGTCATTTGTGGCTCATCAGAAGTTATATAATTATGTTATCTTGATCACTGATGAAATTTTTTTATCTGATCATTTCAGTGTTTGATATCATCAAAGATGTTGTTATGAGGGGCTTGTATTTAATTTTATGTTTTGAATTAAGGCATTTGATATATATTGCCGTCTGAACTCTCAAAAAGGATAATTGCACACTAGTAAGCAGCTGACCCTTCTAAAATTCTTTATTAACCTTCTAAAATCTTTTCCAAGCTGTTCTTGAGAGGTTTAAGTTGAGAGGTAGCTTC
Source organism: Massospora cicadina (assembly GCA_022478985.1). Taxonomy (NCBI): domain Eukaryota; kingdom Fungi; phylum Entomophthoromycota; class Entomophthoromycetes; order Entomophthorales; family Entomophthoraceae; genus Massospora; species Massospora cicadina. The sequence goes on along the minus strand of JAKSZP010009519.1, from coordinate 65,975 downwards.
ATCTGAAGGCTCTTTGTATATATAAATTGTTCAATATTAATAAGGAAGGGGTTTTAAAATTATTGTAGTGAACCCTTTGGTGTACACTCACATTTGTCTTAACTCTGAAATAAATAAACTCTATAAAAGTATGTTTTTTATAAGTAGCCTCAGAGGAATCTGGCAGGTAGATTTAAATCTTCAAAGTCTGGTTAATAATATTATTAGCTGCTCCTAAAGGCTATAAATTATAAGTTTTGGTATTGTCAGTGTTAAATGGTTGACTGGATCTAAATCGTCATTTATTATAAATCAAAGAAATCCTAAGTATATCTAAACTTGAATTTGTGGCCTAGAAATTTCACTTAATTAAATTTGACTATGATGACATGGGCTTGAGGGCTTTGTTGGTTAGGTCAAACTTAAATTTAAGTTTTGATTTAATGACTTGGGCACATGGGCTTTGTTAGTCTATGTCAAAATTAGTTCTTAATGTCAGTCAAGTTTTATGATCAAATTAATTACCAATCAGTGATACAAATCGCCTTGGTATGTGCTGCCAATTGCATGTGAAAGTGAATCAGTTCAGCTATTTTAAAGGTATGATGAAATGCCATTTCAAGGATGATGTTGGTGTTTACTCCGACTCTGAGGCTGAGCATGATGCCCTGAGTCAAAGTATATTTAGATGTCATTACAAACTTTTTATGTGGTCAAGGGTCACTGAAAGTAAGGCGTCATGGGTAAGATGTGGTTAACATTGAACCCTATAAATAACTTTGCATTTACACTAATAAAATTACCTTTAACTTCTGGATTAAGTTTCAAATTTATCTTATAACCTTTTTGCGTTATCACTTTACTTTATTCTAAAGTCAATTTTCACTTGGGATCAGTAGGATCAGGTCAGCGGGCCATCGTCCAAGTGAAACGACTGGGTATATAATTGAAGTATTACCAAAAGCTATATCAGTAATTCAGAGCACCATCCTGTCTATTGTCCTCACACAATAGATGCTCAAAGCTGCAGTTTCCACCAAACAATGAACCAGCCATCAGATGAAGCCCAAATCTTCAACAATGGTGCTCATGGCTGGGATCGCAGATGGTGACCAGTATTGACATTTGAGTGCCCAAATTTCGCAGATGAAGGATGAATACACCAAAAAATCATTTTACTGGAAAACCCAAATTGAGGCCCAACGGGCAAAAACTAAAGACTCTATTGATTGTCTTGATCTACAGATCAATAATCTCAATGATGATGCTAATGCTATTAATGAGTCAAACAATAATCTCTATGAAGAATTGAACCAGTGCAAGAAGGCAATGAAAGAAAAGGACCAAGTGATTTCCACCTTGCAACTACAAGCTACTAGCCTGAATAAGGAAATAGCAAAATTAAAATTAAAAACTCGAAATCATGTTAATTGGAAAAATAAAATCAACGAGAAAATTTGAACTCTGGCCAACAGGCGTTGTCAGTGTGCTACAACCCAATCAACTGGAAATTCTTCCAAATATTATAAGGATGAAGCTTCAGAAAAAGCTACCAAAATGGACGCTAGGCCACATCAATAACTGCCTAGCAATATGATTGCTTTGGTCAACACTAATACCTCAAACCAGGATACAATGCCCCAACGCCCTAGTACGCCTGGTTCTGGTCAACAAAATAGTAATCATGATAACCAGGAATGGGGAAGCGATAATTTCAAACCAGCAAACCTGCCAGCCTTTGACAAGAATGAAAGTAAAACCACCTTCATCAAAAGTTTTGAAATGGCTATGCATGGGGCCAGCAACTGCAACAAAGCAGCCACCATGATCAGATGCTTGGATGAGTGGAGCATTGAGTTGATTATGCCTCACATTAATGAAAATCTAACATATGCTGAAGTTAAGGAGGCCGTGCTTCATGAATTTGGAGGTCCTGAATGGATTTTGACCAGAAAATCCAAGTTTAAGAACATCAGCTTTAAGAAAGATGAAGCAATTGATGAATTTGTGGATTGATTCTATCATGAAGCTCAAGTTCTCTTAGGCGCAAAGGCTATGGTCGATTTCAATGCCAAGATAGCATTAGAGCATGCAGTAGAACCTTACCCTAATCTATCAAACACTCTATTGCTTGCTTTCATGCAAAACCTTGTGACATCTGAATTGGCTGTATTTACACAGATGCTCAAAAAATTACAGCCCTCCTAATACTGGTTACAGATCAGGAACTACTGCCTTTGCTGGAAAGTCCTTTGAAACCAATAAGAAGATTAACACCTCATGGCCAGTGAGTGAAATTACTTGCTTTAATTGCAATTGTAAAGGTCACTATGCTTCCCAATACCATCAGCAAAATGTCAATATAGTTCTTTCTAATACTGTGCAGGAGGAGGGAAAAGAACAAGCACAATAAATGATGGATGCTCTATTGTGCTTGCAACTTCAGTCTCACCTGATCGACAAGCAAATGATGGCCATGGGGCCTTGCTTAACAATGAAAACAATTCTATTTTAGTATTGAATGAAGATTGCTCGAACATACATGCAGTATCTCGCTCCCAAAGTAAGGTTGTCACACCTGAAGCCTCTGAAGAAGTCGCTAAACCCTATGTGCAACATGTACTCAAAAATATTCCAGCCGTTGGGCATGGGGGAATGACTAAATTCAAGGAAAGAAATTTAGTAGCATATTGTGACACTCATAGCGCATGCCGCGCGCACAAGCTAGCCTCACTTTGGAAGGGTCCATTTATTATATTGTAGAAATTGTCTGAAGATGTATATACCATTAAGGATCAAGGCGGCTGGGTTGTGAATCAAGTACATGCTAAGTTTCTTCATCCAAATTATAAAGAATAATGAGATAAAAAGAAAAAAAAATAATAAAAAAAGTAAAAAAATAATAATAAAAATTAAAATTTAAAATTAAAAATTAAAGTAAAAAAGAAAAATAATAATAATTGCAAGCCATAGAGTTTATTTTATAGATTTGATGCCTCACTGGCATTAGAACTAGGTATCCCCTATTCAGTAGGGGGAGGAGAGCGCGACTAAACTGGAGAAGCCTGCAACAGAATTGGAGATGTGCCAAAACCAAGGAAGCTCAGCACAAGGCATGCTGGCCCTGTTGGCTTAGGAAAGGCTATCAAGATAACATTTGAACTTTGAGGAATGCAAAGAATTAGACAGTGTGACCAAGGAAGAAGAGTATCTGTCACTTATATCCAGTCAAGGAGGGGGAAGTGTTGAATGGTTGACTGGATCTAAATCGTCATTTTTTATAAACCAAAGAAATCCTAAGTATATCTGAACTTGAATTTGTGGCCTAGCGATTTCTCTTAATTCTATTCAACTATGATGACACGGGCTTAAGGGCTTTGCTGGTTAGGTTGAACTTAAATTTAAGTTTTGATTTAATGACTTGGACACATGGGCTTTGTTAGTCTATGTCAAAACTAGTTTTTAATGTTGGTCAAGTTTTATGATCAAATTAATTACCAATCAGTGATACAAATCTCCTTGGTATGTTCTGCCAATTGCATGTGAAAGTGAATCAGTTCAGCTATTTTAAAGGTATGATGAAATGCCATTTCAAGGATGATGATGGTGTTTACTCCGACTCTGAGGCTGAGCATGATGCCCTGAGTCAAAGTATATGTAGATGTCATTACAAACTTTTTATGTGGTCAAGGGTCACTGAAAGTAAGGCGTCATGGGTAAGATGTGGTTAACATTGAACCCTATAAATAACTTTGCATTTACACTAATAAAATTACCTTTAACTTCTGGATTAAATTTCAAATTTATCTTATAACCTTTTTGCGTTATCACTTTACTTTATTCTAAAGTCAATTTTCACTTGGGATCAGTAGGATCAGGTCAGCGGGCCATCGTCCAAGTGAAACGACTGGGTATATAATTGAAGTATTACCAAAAGCTATATCATAAATTCAGAGCACCATCCTGTCTATTATCCTCACATAATAGATGCTTGAAGCTGCAGTTTCCACCAAACAACGAACCAGCCATCAGGTGAAGCCCAAATCTTCAACAGTCACAATCTTGTTAGTGGTTGTAATGGACTAAGCAGTTGGCTCTTTGGTTTTCTATAACTGAATGTTTTTCAAGGCAATGGTCGTTTTTGAGTGAATATAATGAGACTTAATCTAAATTAAGTTTCAGTGGTCCAAAGAGAGCTTTAAAATTATAAGTGATTAAAATACATGACAAGTTATTTAATATAAACTTTAATGGTACGTTAAATAGTACCATGGAAAAGAACAATTAGATAAAGGATGAAAATATTCTAAGTTAAAAACTGAAGCTAAACTAAGATACTGAATCCTGGCCTAATATTGGGACGCTAGAAGACAAGGAACCGTAAAGTATAGTGTTGTGTGTAACAGGGAAATGTGTTTTTGAAGAAGGTCTTGCCATTGTTAGTTTTCCCTAATAATAATTAAATTTGGGCTTCAGATCAATTCATTACTTTGCAGAGCATTTAGAGGTGATTTATCCCAAAACATTTAATCATTTATTTTAACTGAGGTAAGCTGACAAGGGGACAGAGATTACTAAACTAATAACTAAACTAAAACTAATGTAACTGATTCAAACAAAACGCTTAAATGAGCGGATTGAGTGAAACACAACGAATGAAACAACCAACCAGGTCGGCAGCAGAGACCACTTATCCCTCCATGGCAGAAGGGAAGGGGGTATTGGGGGGCTCATCTTCAGCATCAGTTCCTCATCCCAGAGTAGGGTATGTGTCAAGGCGGATAGCAAGGGCGTTGGGGCATTGGCGGCATGTTGCTCAATATCTTTAATGATTGGTACTTCTGATAAATTTCAAACTACAAAAATGGCAGTGATATATTCAGCTAAAGCTTTTTTGGCTTTAATGCAGACTTCTGGTAGTTTAACAAATGAAGGAAAAATTGTTTCAGGTAATCCTAGCTTTCAGATTCTGTGCTACAGTTACCACGTTCTGGATAGCGTCATTGACATTTTTGTGTAATTATTTCAAATTAATCTTAATTTTGGAGTAAGATTTACTTGGATAACTAGAGGTGGAATTTACTCCTGTGAGCATTGCCACTGATTTGGCGGCATCTTTGTGGAGGGGATGACAATCTGGTATGGCAGCTGCTTTTACTGCAAGCTTGTGGACGCTGTAGAATGATTTTGCATTTGACTGTGGGGCATATAAATGAGGAGGGAATTTTGCGTCCTATTCTGCATTACAGAACCAGTCAACTTGCAGATGGTCCTTCAATGATATTACCTGATTCATCAATTTTATCCAAGAGCTCCCCTGGGTTCTGGTTGAATTGAACTGGGGAATTGGCATATGGTTGAGGATTGGTTGATTCGTTGGAGGATGCATGGGATCAAACTGGGGTCCAATCCTGTGCTTGATTAGGAGGAGTGTTTGTGGCACTGGTGTGAGGAGCAGGCTGATTAATGGCTGCAGGTGCAGCTGCAGCACAGGCTTTGGAGGAGGGGGAGGTAGGATCATACCCCCATGTCAGAACTGGCGCGGGGTGGGCAGCATATTGAGGGTCAGCGGGCAAAAGTCTGATCTGTCAGAAGTAGCTAAGGAGGGGCACTTGCATTTTGAGTGGCCCAACTCGAAACAGGATGGGCAGATCATCTGCCCACCATCAACGCGGGCCCAAAAGGATGGCCAGGGACAGAAGGAATTATGGTGGGAGGGGGAATAAACACGGCGATTTTACTAGATTCAGGGCTGATTGTGGCATATTCCTGAGGCCCATCGAGGCATGTGTCCCCATTTGGGACCACAAATTATAAGATGGTGTCGGAGCCATAGGCTACCAAGCCATCCATCAGCTCCTGGTGGAGCACTGCAGAGGGGAGGCTGGGTGTGAAAACCAGCAATTTGACCACCAAAGTGGTGTCCACTGGGAGCTGGGTCCAAATTGTGGGAAGAGGTGTACCCTGGAATACCAGTGGCACAGTTACCGCAGTGGCAGTGGCAGCTTCACCTGTGAAGCTGAGGTCAAAATACCCTTTATAGGGACGGAAATCAATAAAGCTGGCATGAGTCATCACCACCTGAGCCATTTCAATAATGGCTTGGTTGTGGTATGGGAAGAGTTTCCCATAGTCAACCCTTAAGCTGTAGCAATGTTGCTCTAGGGGTGCACCAGGGGGCAGCGAGGAACTGCTTAGGTTTGAGTGAGGTGGGTGTTGAGATCCTTGGGAGGAATAAATCATCCCAAGGGTTTGTTATGACTGGGCGAGCCAGTCTGAGAACATTTTCCTGCCAGATGGAACATGGCAGGGGGGAGTCTACGCCGCTGCCCACACTGGAGCAGCTGGTTGAGAATCTGAGGGCATCAGAGCAAAACTATGGTGGGCGATTGAAATTACTTTCTTGTTTTAGTATCTCTTTCTCAGAAAGTTACACCAAGCGGAAAGAGAGTCAAAATCATTTAATCATGAATTTGTTATTAATAGAAGATGCTTAGTGACTAAATTTTAATCTTATAATAATTTTTAGGGCTTAGACCTAATAAGAAAAAAATTAAAAAAAACAATAGTAAATAAACTGAAATTGATAAAATAATAAATAATTTTAAATTTTAAGTTAAGTCTGAAGCTAAGCTAAATTTAAAGCCCAACAGTGGTCTTAACTGATCCCCAAGTCAAAAAGGTTTTTGTTCAACCTTTACTTTTCAATCCACTCTACCATCAATACATTAAGCTGAATTGAGCACGAAAAGTGTCTTAATCTTCCCAAATCTTTTGGTACCTCTTAATCCGGCCAATAGTTGCAAATATTATGTGCTCTAGGCTTAGGGTCTAGTCAACTGTCGGACATTCTCTTTTTTGACTCAAGAAAAAGAATGTTGGAGGTATTAGGGCTCACAAATCTGCTACCATGATCAGCCCATCTCCTTCTGATCCTCAAATAGTACTGTGGTTATTAATGATATGAGCACTCACAGTGAAAAGACTTTAGCAGATTCTCGGTGGAATCCTAACTATTGGGAAAACACAATTTACCACAAAAATTGGCTTAATATGGTAAATATTAATAATAGAAATACTCTGAATCCTTGGTTGAATATGAGGAGTATAATATTGCATGGATTGGAACCTTTGCAATGCAAGAAGATTTTACCCATTGATGATTGGGTGTGAGTTAACCAATCATTATGAACCAAGTCTAACCACCGCTGAGGTGCAAAGATTTTACTCAAAGATGATAGGGTAACAATTAGCCAATCATTACCATCTGAGTCTGACCATCGCTGAGTTACCCAATCATTACCAGTTGAGTCTGACCACCACTGAGGTGAAAAGATTTTACTCGCTGGTGATTGGATACAATTTATATTAATTGTTACCGCAAAGGTTGGTTTTGCCTCAAAAATTTTATCTATGATCTGATAAGCCAAAAACCTATATTCCCTAATTTAGACAACTGAGCTTTGCATTAATTTACCTCAGATATAGATGGTCTCAAAAATTGAACTAGTTTAAATAAGAAAAGCTAGTATTAACAAAGGGGCCTTTCTTAGTTTTGCCACGCTTATCATAATAAAAAACATAAAAACTTCAAAAAGTTATTATTTTATAATTTTATCAAAAAGTAAGTTTCTCTCTCTGAGAAATTATTTGTGGCCTCCATTAGCGAATCCCACATCAACACCTGTTGGAATTTTGATATTCCCACATTAACCATTTATTTGATTATGATACATCTGCTTATCCACTAATGGATTCATCCCACTAGTGATGTAAGAATTAATTAATTATATATAATATTAAATTACAGTACCAACCTGAACAAATATATAGCAATTTGCCAGGTTATGATCTGCCAAATCATTGATGTTTTTATAGGGTAATCCCTGAGAATAATTAAGTGATTAAGTTTTCAATTTTTATTATTGATAACTTTTTAAATTGTAGGAGTTGATTGGGGTTTTCAACATTTTTCTAAGGGGTTTATGAGTTTCAGGGAGAGTGGTACCACCTGTAATAAAGAAACTTGTGAGTTAAATTTTAGGGATTGCAACCTGCTGTGTATGGGTAAGAGTCTCGTTACCTGAACATGTTGTTGCCTAATAAGTGTGACTCGTTGGGGTTAAGTTAAGGCTTTGAGACACGTTCTTCATTTAAACTCAGAAGCAATCGCATTGAGAGTCAATGAGAGAATCCACTTGAAACAGATAAGTAAGATTACTGTTTCATGTGACCCTGGAGGGTTAATTCATTGGCAATGGCTAACATTCTTTGGGGTGCCAACAAAAGAAATGGGCACCAAATTCCTTAAAACCACTTTGTTTTTTAAATAAAGCAGATAGTTACATATAGTTACATATAAAATTATTTACAAGTTCTTTGATAATTTAAATTATTTGCTCTAAAGATTAGAGTTAAAAGGATAAGAGACCCTTTGTCTACATTATTATTATCTCTGCACATATGCATGGCAAGAAGGAAGAAGAACCTCTGATCTTAATCCTAGGTTAAGTTCTAAAGGAGGATAAAAAACCTCAGAACCTAACCCTAGGTTAAATTCTTCAAAGTGGGAAGATTTATCTAATATTATTGCAGATGAATTCAAGATTAGGACAAGATTAGTTTAGCGTTGAACCCAATAAACATTTGAATAAGAAATCTCAATTAATGGAATATTCTTCATACTATTAATGGATAATTTAATTTACTATAAACTATTCAGACAACGTGCATACAAGAAACCTTTTCAGGTAAACAAGGGAGCTGAAGTGAGCTACTATTAAAAAATTAAGAATCTTCCAAATTTTTAAATCTTGGTGCTTACTACAAGGAAAAGTTGAGTTTTAAGCCATATTTTATAATAATATCACATCAACAATTTTTATAAGATTGAATTACAAAAGCTTTGGACGGAACTGGAAACTGTCAATAAGAATGCATCCAACTTGGTGACACAGATGGATTCCACTACGATGGAGGAATGAGGGACAAATGAAGAGGAAGGGTTAAGCAAGTTAAAAGTCAACAATGACCTCAATGGAAAGGTCAACTCATTGAAGTTCAAGGAGGGTTAATTAATTAAAGAGCTATTATTTCAGAAGGACAAGCGAGAAACAGATCAAGAATGCATATGCCAGATTACCAAAGATATAGCACAACTATTGGAATGCATAGAGGAACTGGAAAACTATAATAGAGTTTGCGCACAAATGGAGGCAAAAGAAGCTGACAACATGCTGAAACTCCAGTTAGGAAAAATTCCACCACCCAGAATTATGCCTGGGTCACTTGGAGGAATCTCAGAAAAGACTCCAAAGTTACTCCTATGGCCAATTGAGTCATCAGACAGGAATCCCAGCCTGTGGAGCCAAAGATGGATTCAAAGTACACCAAAATTACCTACATTCAATCAGGATAACGCTCATAAAATTTTCAATCTATTACGATGATGATGTCTGGATTTAGAGAACAACTAAAGGCAGTGACTGTCATGAACTTCCTGAACACCAATAGTCAAAAATCTGGTTTTATCCCATCTGAAAGGGGATAATTATCTTATAATGAGGCCAAGGAAGCTTTTATGATAGAATTTATAAGCCATTTGTAGAAGTCTAATCTTAAGCAAGAATTTTTGGGAATATAATTTCAAAAAGATGAGACTCTAGCAGCTTTAAAAACTTATTCTACCAGGAATCATGGGTCCTGGCTGGTGCAAAAATGCTAACAGACTTTGATGCATGAATCGTGATGCAAGCCGTGCTTCAGCACTATTGTGATTTGCTATGAACAATGGCTTCAGCGCTAGTGAATCATATGTCCACATCTCAGATGGTGGATTATTAAAAAGCTAGGAGTAATCTTTTAAGCACCCAACTGATCCTTCAAAGTTACTCATACTCAAGCTCAAAAGGCTATGGAATTTACCAAGGTGAATAAGGTGCAACAAATTTTTAGTTGTGATTGGAGACAAGACTGAAGTTAAAAATGATTAGACAATATTTAGATCTGCTGCCATCAATGTGGTACCTGGACATTTAGCTGCTCAAAGTTGGAGCAATAAACCCAAGGAGCAAGTCACTCTAATCAAGGTGAAAGAGAGGGAAATTAGTCAAGAAATGTAAAAGAGCCCGCATTCTAGACAAGGAACAATCTAGCATCACTGACAGACCTGTTCATCCCTATATACTGAATGATGATATAGATATTTCCGACTTTTTTTAGATGATAAAGCAACTAACCCGCTCTATCATGTATAATTTGGATGTTGTCAGGAATCATGAGATTTGGAAAGGCCTGAGAAGGATTAGAACTCCAGTTACACTGGAGGAAGTAGAGAATCCTAATCACTGTACCACAAAGGGTAATAAAATCCTAAATGGACGAAAGGAAACTCTACTACCAGAAGGACCCCCTGATCTTTAAAAACGAAGGCACTGAGCCAACTAATAAAGATCTTGCCATTTAAAGGTTCCTGTAATCAACCGCCCTATCTAAAGAGAATCAGATTCAAAATGAAACATGTCATCTGATACATCCATAAAGAGATCACCTTTCCTTACATGTTCCTAATTATCACACAAAGTTTCTCTTAAGCAAACCAGAATATCTTGGTAGCCTATAATTATCTCTAAATTTTGATTAATGAAATATCCTTCAAATTATTATGGTTTTTATTACTAGTTGACTCTTAATTGTAAAAGACCTTGCATGTTTGAAGTGAACAGTGTAGCCTCAATGAAGTATTTCTGTTGAGAGATTGCCTTAAGAACATCGTTTATAAGAGATTTCGCTGGACCCACGTTTAACTCATAGTCAAACTGTCTTTGAAGGCCCTGACCCTCAAAGAGGACGCTGAAGTCCTACAGATGTGAAAGCTATAACTTAAGCCAAAGTGTAGGGTATGATCCTGAAATTATGAAGGAAGTGGCTCAGCCATACGCCCATCAGCTAGCAGACAATATTAGATCTGCTGAAAACACAGAGATATTACTCAAGACGAAATAGGTGAAGCGAATGTATCTCTCCCATTAGTATAATCAAGGAATTCTTCCCTGATTTATCCACACAATTAATTTACAATCTTAATACAGTGAATAATGCATTATCCACTCAGTAAATACTCTCTTATAATACTCTGAGTGTACTCATGTAGATATCATAGTCAACTGAGTGAGAGTCGGGCAATAATTGACGTGGAGTGCCCATCATCATTGTGCTACCCAAACTGGTGAATTGAATGAAAATTTTGTTAGATCTAGAACAATGGAAGGAATATTTATGTCCATATCAGATATTACAATATTCTGTGGAGTTTAAATTGTGCTGCCACTCCATTTTGTACCACTAGTGGTATCATCTCCCACCATAGTGTTGGGTAATCAGGTTTATGACATATTTATCTGAAAAAAATTCCTGAGAAAATATGGAGTTAAATGTGATTTGAGAAGAATACCTGACCATTTTGGGGAAAACCCTGCCCTTGGTTATCAATGGGAAGGAGAACTGCTGCTAACAAAAATTATCAATTTTTGTAAACCTAATTTATAACGACGGCATCATTACCATCCAGTACAACTTAGTTGGACGAAAATGGAGGGAAATGCCAGAGGAGATCCTGGATAATTGTGAGATACTCTGGGAATAAAATTGATATACACTATACCACTGTGAACGCAAATAATCATTAACACAGGGTTATCACTTGAAAGTTCTCTAGCAGTTATATTGAGAAGTCATCAGCCCATGGAGAAAATTAATAATTGAGCCATGGGTAGCACTGGAAATTATTATGCCAAAATAGAGAAATAATTGTGCTACTAGCTAATCTTTGAGAGAAACCAATGAAAGAAAATAAAATCAAAACAGAGCATTTCTACATTCAATCCTGTTGGCAGAGATCACTGAATTCCTTGACTTCAGATCAATAACCAAGATAGGATTACTAAAGATGCTGCCAAAGAAATTAGTTTTTTAGTCTATCAAGAGAAGCTGACTGAATTACCAGAGCAGCAATAAGAAGATGTGCTCTGATTATTTGTGTATCAGGCGATATTTGCTCAAGATGACCACGAACTTAGATGAATGAAAAACTTGATCCACTAGATCAACACTGAGGAATAACTGCTGATAAGGGCGAGGCCTGTCAGCTGGTTTAGAGCTGCTGAAGCTGAGTTCAGCGAAGTTATCAGCAAGCTATTAAGCATGGGCTCCTCATTATGTCACTGAGCCCATGTGTGAGTCTGATCCTAATTTTAAAATGAAGGATGAATCAAATTGATTAGTTATCAATTATTGCTAATTTACAAAATCACTAAAATGGATTCTTACACTCTGCCCAGTATTAACATGCTCAATCGCCTAGGGAATAGAGAGTACTATTTGCCAATGAACTAAATTTTGAGATATTGGAACATTGATTTTCCAAAGGAGGATCAAAAAAAATTACAATAGTTACTGAACAAGGATTGTACCAGCCAACCCAAATGCCCCATGGATTGTGCACATGCCAGCAACATTCCAGAGAGCAATGGACTTTACCTCAGTGATCTGAAGCTATCTATGAATTAGTAATGAAGTGATATAAGTGTATTCAGCAGGACCTTAACGGACCATTTGTTACACATGGAAGAAGTGTTCAAGCGCCTGGCAATAAAGAACATTGATACCAAGATGTGGAAATGTTAATTCTTTAAGAAAGAGCTTGAATACTTGGGGTTTGTGATAAACTCCAGTGGTCTGCAACCCCAGCTGCAAAATATTATCTTTTCAAAGGGATTTTAATTTAAAGAGCGTTCAGGGTATTTGATTATTTATTAAGATGGTCGGCTACTATTACTGATTCATAAAATATTTCTCCAGAATAATGAAGCTATTATTCTACTTATTGAAAAATTCAAAAAAGGATTTGTGCAGAATGATGAGTCACAGTAATTGTTCAATGAGTTAAAGTGATATCTAATGACCAGTCATGTCTTTAAATAATCAAATTTAGATCAGAAATTCATAATGCAAACTGATGCTTTGTTAACAGCAATTGGTGCCATTTTGAGTCAAGTGAATTACAGTGTAAAAGAATATTTGATGGCTTATGAGAGCAGAATACTAACGCTAGTAGAGATAAAAATTATACTATGATGGTGCGTGAATGCCTCATGGTGATTTATGCATGCAAGCAATTCTGAGTATATATCTATGGAACACACTTTGAAGTGGTGACTGACCACTTATCTTTAATCTAGCTCTATAACTGAAAGAACCAGAGGGTCGACTGGCCTAATGTGCTTTGGAATTACAAGCCTACATTTTTAGATGATACATAGGGCTAGAGCAGCACATTGAAATGCTGTCAGTTTACAATACTGTCTGTCTAAGTTGCCCACATCAAGCAGATGGGTTATTCCAGAGGATGATTAAAAGATATACAGAGAATGGCCCCAAGAAATTCAAGTTGTGCTATAGAAAGCGATGGAAAACATTAAAGTAAAAAATGGATAATTATATAAAACTATTGGCAAAAACGGTTTTTATTCCCAAAAGCTGTCAAACAAGTGGAAATTCTATGAGCCACACATAAAGTTGTCAGCCATGGTGGCCTTAGAAAAACCATGGACCATATTTACCATTGTTACCAATGGTAATTGATCAATTTTGATTTCACCAACTACCTGGACTGTTGCATGGAATGCCAACTCCTCAAGCCCCATAAGGATATAACAAGATACTGATTAGTACGCCCTGGGTTTTCATGGCACATGGTGTCAATAGACGTGATAGGACCCTTGAGTATCAGTACAGGAGGAGTATAATAAGTCATAGTGGCAATAGACTATATGAATAGATGGGTAGAAATCAAAGCCTTGAGCAAAGTGGATGTTAAAAGCATGACGAGATTCATCCTGGACCAAGTGTATACCAGCATGAATGACTGCAAATTTTATTGAGTGACAATTGAACCAACATTAACTCCTATGTAATCCTGAGGCTGATAGAACTGATGGAAATCTGAGGAGTAGTGTCCATTCCATATTGGCCATAAACTGTCATGAAAATGGCAGAAGAAGTTTAGACTGGCCTGCCAGTTGGGATGCATAAGCACCCAAAAAGCAAACTCTGAATGCCAGAGGCATTGCCACAATAATGATGTTGTATGGAGACAGGCATTGGGAAATGATAAATAATTGGTACAAGACAATGTTGAAAAGCAACCCGAGGATGAGCCAAATTGAGGCTGCCCCAGACCCTGGAGGTCTTACTGCCGGGGGTGGTACCACAGGTATGGTTATGATAAGGTCACCGGTGGTTGGGGTTAATTCAACTGGGGAGACAAGAGGGCGGATCTTTGCCTGAAGATGGTGGGTGTACGTCCACAAGATCCCAGTGTATTGTTGGCGAAAGTTCATTATGACAGGGTTAAATTGCCAGAAGTATCTAGCTCGCTGAATCCAGTTTACAACGGTGGGAACCAGAGTGACCATTAGTACTGGTAGAGCCCATCCAGTATATGGGCTGATGGGACACCATAGAAAAGCCATCAGGAATGCAACCAGAAGGATATTAATAAAATAAAAATTGATAGTTTTCTGAGGCAAAACTTTATTGTAAGGAAAGTAAGAAAATTGACAAACAATATTCTCAGTGCAATGTAACTGATTAAATAGTTGTTGATTGATGCAGGGACAAGCCAGGATCAAGACCCACGATTTTGACCTAACCAGAAAAGAATTTGGGAATGGGGGCAGATAAGTTCACTGGTAACTGACATCTAAGGATTCAGTGGTAGACTGAGTCAGTGTCAGTTTGACCTCAAACGCCTGAACTGAGGCTTGACTGAATTTATGACAGTTGGCGTGATGGCATTTGGCCCAATGAGCAGCAGGAATCCCCAAGGCCACCCCATGTAGGTGTGGTCCCAATTGGTTGGGAACAGGTTCAGGATTCCCAACCCCCCATAATTGCTTTCTGGGCCATTCATTTGGTCAAAAGTGTTGCATCAGTTGCAACACCCAATTTTCCAGCTGAGAGTTTCAAACCCTCATCAATGGTGTCTGATGCTACTACCTGCACATCGGGGATCATCCCTGACAATTTTGGTGAGGCTTAATTTTATGATCATGGTGTAAGCTGAATCAAAACCTTTGGCAATTCCAGCTGATATCAGTCTTCATCCCTTTTTGACAATATGGGATCAATCATCGGGCTTCTTCCCACTTGATTTTAGACTGAACGACTTCATTTTTGGTGATATTGGCACAAATTCCCCCGATTAAATGTACTAGTTCTGCCGAGGTGAAGGTGGGCACTGGGTGAGGGATCCGAAGAGGGAGGGCTGTTACCCAGCGCTTGTCTACCACATGGGCAAGGTCGCCCTGGGTGATGAGGGGTACAGCTACTATTTGGTACCTTCTTACTTAAAAATGGGAAAAGAGCCCAATCTATGCACAGGGTAAATTCCCTGGGACTTACAGAAACGACGAAATAGTAGAATAAGTAAACCAAATGCTAGCTATAACGCTGAGAAAATTGGTCACAGAAACTTCTACTTGGTGAACTTGCTTAAGTTCAGCTACCTTCACCTACAATATCTGTCATCATACGGCAACAAGGAAATCGCCATTTGTTTTAATATGAATAAAGAGCAGCATTACCACTTATTTTACTATTCTGCCATAAAATCAGCAATGGAATTGATTATTAAACAATATCTGAACCAACTGGCAATCATGATGATCAAACTACAATTGCAGGCTTTTAATACCACCTTAAAGAAAAGAACTAAAGAAAAGATGATAATTGCAAGAACTGATCAATGATACTATAGTATCATGTGGGGGCAGGGTATCCTATTGTGACACTCATAGTTTTGAGAGAAGAATTAAACTGGATGCTTTTGTGGTCAAGTCCAATTGAGGTAATTGCCAAGTCAGCAACTGATGGCTACATGATTAAGAACCTAAAAGATGGTCGTATAGTGAACTGGATTATACTTAATATCTCAAGTATTGGATCTAAGAAGATAATAGTTCCAATATTCCTGAAGGATCACTCAACCTGCTAAAATTATTATAAGTCCTGATGTTAATAAAGTCCCAGGAAGGGACCGCTGAACCATGATAAGTGGTTAAGTCTTAAAAAAAGACCTCTGAACCACAATAGCTTGTTAAGTTCAAGAATGAACCCCTGAACCAGAGTAGGGGAAACAAGAAAGATGGACTACTGAAACAACTTATAGTTAAGTCCCATTACAAAAAAAGAAAAAATAACATAAAGAAATAAATGCAATACAAATATAAGAAAAATCATATTTAAAAATATATAAATGATTAAAAATATAAAAGATATCGATTATTATTTTTCATTATCAAAATTGCATCTGGTGATGTTCCCTTAAATTATAGTATGACCAACTTAGGTGAAACTGGGTCTACCATTAGTAATCCCAAGATGATGGAATGAAGAGCATATAGGCAGAATCTGATGGGTTAAAACTGGATTATCTGGAGAAAGTCCCCTGATAAATGAAGCCCAGCCTGGGGGAAAAGATGGACTAAGGAATCAGAGAAGCCGCCCAGAGGATGCTTTGTATGACGAAGTGTCATTTAACCCTAACCTGGGGGTAAACAGGCTTTCTTGACCTTTTATTGAAAAAAACACCCAACTAGTCTGAAACAATATGTGGTTGTGGGAATTAAGCTCTGCAGAGGCAGCAGTGAGGAGTACATGGAATGGGAACGTTCTAAGAAGAAGTATTACCCAAAAATGCATCAAGCAAAGAAAGGATATTGACCAAAAGAAGTCCAATTTAAACTATGCTGGTGGAATCTGTCAGAATTTAATTTGTGTAAGCTTTCAGAAAATCTTTTTCACAGGATAAACTGGTCAAGTGGGAAGATATACAGGGAATTTAATATTCCCACATTACTTAGCTTAATTGATTATCATACATCTGCTTGTCCATTAGGGGATTCATCCCGCTAGTGGATTGGGGGTTATCAATCATATATGATAGCTTTTGTCTGATGTATAATCCTTAATGGATATTTAGCAATTCACTGGGTTTTTGTTTTTCAGATTGTTAATGTTTTGTTGGGGTTATCCTTAACAATAAACAAGTGATTAGGTTGTCAATTTCAAATTGATAACTTTTTTTTCTTTTAGGAGATTATTAGGTTTAGTCCTGACAACTAAAGGTTTTATGAGTTTCTGGGTGAGCGATGCCTCCTGTGATAAAGCAACTTGCGAGTTAAACTTTTATGGATTGCAACCTGCTGTTTATTTATAAAAGTCCCATTACCTGAGCAGGTTTTAATTTAATAAGATTGACTCTTTGGGGTTGAGTGAAGGAGTTATGCCACGTTCTTTGTTTCAATCCAGAAGAGGTCACATTGAGAGTCAGTGAGAGAATTTGCTTGAAACAGATAAGTAAGATTACTGTTTCATGTGACCCCTGGAGGGTTAGTACATTGTCAATGGGCAACATTTTTTGGAGTTCCAACATAAGAGTTGGGCGCCAAATTCTTTTATATTTCCTTTTGGTTTTTCTATATAAAGCAGAAATTTCATATAGTTACAGACAAAGTTATTTACAAGTACTTTGATAATTTAAACTGTTTGCTCTTGAGACTAGTATTAGAAGGATAAGAGATCCTTTGTCTATTTTATTGTTATCTCTGAGGATTCTGAATGATGTGGAGGAAGAAGAACATCTGAACCTAATCTTAGTTAAGTTCTTTAGAAGAAGGAAGAAGCTCACCTTTATTATAGAAGAATGTAAGCTTAGGACAAAACTAGTATAACATTTGACCTAGTAACCATCTATTCTATCAGAAGCTCAACTAGAGTAATAGTCTTTATATTATTACTTCCCAATACACTTTATCATCAACAGTTTTAACAACGCACATTAAAGGAAACTGTGTAGGTAAACTAGGGAGCTGAAGCAAGCTACTATCCAAAAAGAGAAATGCTTCAAAAAAATAACAACTCCGACTTTGCTTGCATAATTTAGGTGATTGAAATGGCTGATTTTTAACTAGATGTGGAGTACACAAATAATGCACCAAAAGTGGCTCTGACTCAATATAATTAATAACAGGGGTACCCCAGATGCTTTAGTAAACTTACAGTTCCCATGGAACCACATGAGTGCCTAAGCAACTATCATCAATATGATACCAAAGCTCTCTATCCAATGAAGGGTCAATCATTTTTAGTGAGGTTATGTTGGTCACAATGAGCACTGTAATCCTGAGAATGGTTTAAAAATATGAAAACTAAACATACATAAAGGCGAATTTAATATAATTAATAGAGGGCAAGAGAAAGTCAGCCCTGTACACTCATAAGTGAGAGAACTGGTATATACAAAGAGTCAAGCTTTGGAGGGTAGCTGCATCGTTCTTTATATACTCTGACCTGTAAGATACTCTCAAATTGTAGAATTATCTCATGTTCATAAATTGGAAAGGGTCAGACTCATAAAAAATCTCATGAGAAGTGTGGGTGGGAGAAAAGATGGAGCACACCAGGATTAGCTGCTTACCAGTTTAGCATTTCAGAATTTATAAAAATTTCCCAAATTTGAGATGCTCTCCATTATCAGAGTTCCAGTTTTAAGGTGACTCAGATAAAGAGTAAAATTTAAAAAGGACTATTAGGTAAATGAAAAAAGAGGCTGATATTTGGAGTCATAAAATCATTAATAAAGAAAGATTGAAGATTTTGGTACAAGAATTAAATAAAGGGTATATAATCTGGGATAATGGGTAGGTTCAGAAAAATTTGACAGCATGTAAGAGCTTATCTGAAGTAAACTTTACCATTTTAGATTTCTAATTAGTATACTTCTCTACAAAAGAGCCTAATCCTCACAACATAAAACCTTTTAGTCAATGTGTGGGTAGGAGCAGGCTGTTTAGAAGCAGGCCGCCAGGGATCACCTGGCTTTACGCCTAATGTTGAAAGACTTACAATAATGGCCTTTTGGAGGTTTTCTGATCAAGATGTTAGGATGCATTCTTGTTGAAGTTTATGTATGACGACTTAACAATTGATTTAAATTAAGCACAGTACTTAAAGCAGACAGAGCAGCCATAATAGCAACTTTACTTCTCCATTTTAGCCAAAAAAGAATTTAGAATTATATATAAAAATTCATGTAAAAATCATGAATGACTTCAACTCATTGAGGCTTGCCCATAGAACGACTTTTTAGTTATCCATCTTACAATCAGTGCCAAACTTCCTTAAAAGTGCAGCAATAGCATCATCCTATGTCCGGCACATCTTTAAGTGAGTTACATAGTATCTTTATAAGTGTGACTGATATAAGTTGACAGATGCTTAAATTCTGATGGTCATAAGCTTCCTCTAAAGTACTCTCACAAACACATAAAAATGAAAAGCTCCTTTTATATGGAAAATATTGCTGAGAAAATCTCAACTAAAAGACTTAATTAATCAACCTTAAAAACAAATTTACAATAATCAACAGTCCTAAGAAGAATTTCCTAAGGCAGATAGCTGGTAAAAACTATGAACTAAATCCTTTAAGTTATAGTGACTAAAGCAATTCTACAGACATCCAAGGTTTTAGAAACTTCTGACCAAAATTATATGATGGCCAACAATGAAGAAAATTAGATATTTTATACCCTTAGACTTCCAAAAAATGGTGACTGCCAATGACATATGAACTCAGCCTGATGCCACCAATGATTGTTTTTATTTTATTCCATTTAATACTAATTTCCCCATTTGAGAATTAATTATCTAATTTATATTATAAAGTAGGTAACGGTTATGTCAATGAAATATTCAATGAGTACATGAAGAGCCACAAAAGTCACATGGTGTATCTGAACAGCAAAGAGATCCAGTTTATGAACCATGGGCTCCACTGTCTGATATTAGAATTAGATTAAAGTCTACCAGAATTAGGGATCTATGTATACCAACCCTGAAACCACAGCAAAAGCCTAAAACAGATCACTGAGATGCAAATGAAAATTAACAATTGCTTCCCAAGTTTTTTTTATCTACACCCAGAATTCCTATTTTCTCTATTTTATTTTGATATTTTATAATAATGTAGTTTTATCTAACATAATCTACTTCTGGTTATTTTTTCATATTTTTAGATAGATAATAGTTGTTTACCTTGCAGAAGAATTACAATAACAAGTTAAGTTAGTCCTAGTTGTCAAAAAAGGTTATGAGGAGTTCCAGTGCGCTTAAGAGAATTCAATGCTAAGTTTTACCAAAGTTTTAATGATTGAAAGTTCTTAGATCATAATTGAAAGTCTTACACAACAGAGGATAATATCCTCATGATTGGACTGATGATTCACCCTGTATTCAATTGAATAATTTTTGAGTGGCACAAATATATTAAATAGCAATATATGAGCGAGAGGGTCTCCATGCAATAATTACTGTTCACTACAAAGGGCTTTAACAAAAAGTTTTAAGAGTTTGATGAAAAATCATGGAAGTGAATTAGGGATATGATGTCCTATAAAATAGAGATCTGGATTACAATAATAAAATATTGATAAACTGAAGTGTTAAGCAGCTCATCTAATGAGTGATTTGTTAAGAGTTAGGCCATATGCAGCAGTGCAACACAACGAAGTGGCCTTGGAATAATTGAGAGTAGAGGTTCAAACTAAGAAAAAGAGAACAATGATACCTCTTGGAGTTTAAAAAGGACTAAAACGAAGGTTAATAGCATGATCACCATCTGAATTAATTGAACCACGAATTGAAAACATGAACATGTAGCATCATCTGCTTCACAGAACTTTACTAAGTTTAGGAGAGCATACAGTAAGTAACAGCACATCATCACTAATTGTTCTACCTGCTCGCTGAATTGATGCACCCAAGGCATCCCAACTTTAGATTGTATTTTTGACTAAATTTACTTTTGGTGAGGAAACTATAGCGAGATTAAGATCTACAAGTAAAGTGTGGATGAGAAAATGAATAAACTAAAGGCGTTATGTTCAGGGATGTATGAGCAGAGAAAAATATCAAGTGCTCTTAGCCAATCTTTGGGTGACATTCTTAAAAAAAGAACTAGAGAGATCTTTATATCGGAGATTTGAGTTTAAAAATGGCCAAAACATGAAACATTGTTTATCATCATTTGGTCAAAGAGAATTGAATCACTTGTTTATATAAATGCTAATATCTTAAAGCGCAGCAGCTTTGAACTGCTGGTGCTTTAGACTAGTAACCACAAAGTTAGTTTATCTCATTTTAATGGAAGCTTATCTGAAACTCTAATTGCATGTGGTCATAGCTTGAAAGCAGCTAACTCATTGAAGTCTATCAAAGAAGCTTGATTGATACTAAAGCCTTTTTTAAGACTGAGTCTAATCATTCTGTATATGAAACGCTCTGAACTGAATTTTAAGCTGTTTATATAGCCCAGAGTCATTAAGATAAACACAAGAAGAGAGTTATTCACCCTGTTAAATGAAATACTAAACCCATCCAAGTTAAAGCACAATAAATTCCAATAAGTTAGAAATTTTTAAGGATCTACCAAAATTAAAATGATAAAATAAAGTGAATAAAAACAGGTAAGGTAATCACTTGAATAGATCAATAAATAAATGTAACTAATAAAGAACGTGTTTTATGAGTAGAGTTAAGCTATATTGTGATAATTCTCTAAGAAGAAGTGATTGTACTAACTCATAAATGACCAAATAACTTGAATCTTAATCCATCAGAGCTATGCTAATTGGCTTAAGCTTTAAAACCAATTTATATTGTTGAGACAATAGCAGATGGTAAAAATTCAATTGAAGATAATTTTAGTTTGTTTATACAAAAAGATCACGGTGCATTTGATGAGTCATAAATCACCAAATAGTTAGTAGGATTGAATAAAACAGTCAGCGAAATATTTATATATTTAACTTAATTAGACTATGAAGTGCAAAAGTGAAAACTGCAAACTTAAAGAGATAAAATAACTTATATTATTGTATACCAGAACACATGTAAACATAGTTATAGAACTTAATAGTTTATTGGAATTTGAATCAGATATTGATTACCAAGTAAAGCCAAGAACCGCTAGGTCTGAATCACCTAACTCTTTTTAGGAAAATTGATAAAGTTACTTTACAATTTCGATGTATCATCATGTAATCTCACAGCTTTAATACTTGAATTTGCCATATTTTAAATCCTCATAAGAACTAAGTTTTCTTGTAGAATTTTGAGGAATCATTAACGTTAATCAGAGTTAAGTAATATCTCTCAGCTACCTAATGTTATTAGTATTACAGAATGAGGAGAATAATTATAGAAGGAACAATTTACTTGTCAAAACTTATCATTTAATTTACTAAGCTAATTGTACATTGAGAAAAAAGAACCAAACAACAACCTCCAACTGTGGACTATGTCAAAACTGTTTATAAAGGCAATATATATCTGGATCTTCCGTCAATTAAACAGAATATAAGATTTTTAACATTTTTGGGTTTTACTGATGTAATTGAGCTCAATATATACTGTCCTGAAGGAGTTAGGGATCAGAAGCCTCGAGTTATGTCCAGATGCTTTGACTCCAATTACCAAATTAAGTTCAAAGTTTGGTTGAAAAACATATTTAAAAAACTGTACAAGTCATAAAGGATCAAACAGTATACATAGCAAAGAGAGTTTTACATGCTAACACTGAGTTAGTCCATGTAATAGTAATCATTCAAGTTATTGGATTACAGGAGTCAACTGTACAAGAAAAAGTAAACTCAATGGACTATTAAACATTATCATGAGGACATATTCAGTACAGAATTCTTTGAATATGAACTGTGAAAAAGGTGGTCTACAGTATTATTACTAGAAAAGTCATACACTTCTCATTTTTAAGCTTGAGTTATTTTCAATAGTTTATTAAAGATCATTATGAAAGAGTTGCAACAGATTATGGATGCTCAGATATCACGTGCATCTTAGAGACCTTAGTCTTTACCTCTACTACTAGTGTGAAAAAAGAATGGGGCTACAAAAATGTCATAGAGAAACAAAGGTTGAAGACATGATCAGGAAAATTTTGTACCCCTTTCAGTGCATCAATGATGCTTTAAAATAAATTAGAAGCTTGGTTATTTCTCTAAAATGAACTTAGCCAGAAGTTAAGGGGTAATTTGGATTTTACCCAGAGGATCAAACGGAATTTACTCTGATAATCAATAAAAGTCTCTATGAGCCTAAGCTTCTGGCTCAGTGTTGTGCAAATCTCCAGCGATTTAGATATGTTATGAGCAAATATTTGGGGAGTTAAAGATTTAATTGTTAAATATAATAATAAAAAAAGTGTTAGTGTGTGCATGTGCGTAATGCCCAGCAAGAATTAAGGCAATGTAGAGCTTTAAAACTTTGGATAAAGGTGGGTGAGATGGGGTCTGTGTGAACTTTATAGTCGGTTTAATAAATTTATAGTAAAATAAATGGTTTTGTATTTAAGAAGTAAGTTTTTAAAAGTATTTTAATGGTAATTGGTTTATGTTATAGCTGAGAAGTTTAATATTTAGCTGATTTAATAGTTTAAATATGTTTGCCAAGTGGGTGGTGGTCATTTGGCTAATTATCAAGTTAATCTTATAGTAAGTAGTAAATAATTGGCTGATTTTATAGTTTAGATGAGTTTTCTAAGATTGGTTGGGTTTAGGCTGATTCAAATGTCCAATTGGTTTTTTTCAAATGGTTAGTAGTTTTTAGGTGATTTGATAGGTTTGATTTCTCATAAACTTATTGATAGCCATCTTATATTTATTTGGGGAAGGTTGACCAGGGGACAAGCACTTCTGATATAGGAAGGAAACTAATGAATTTGAAAATTAAAGACACCCCAGAGGGTTCAAGGCCCCTCTTGTTGTCTCCAGGATCACAAAGTTTAGGATGGTAGGAAAGGGGAGTTATGCTGGCTTATTCTTGGATGCAGCATGTGTGAAGGAAAGGATCAACCTTTAGGAACCATATGGGGAGCCATGTGTTGATTGTCCTTCTGTTGCGGGGGAGTTATGTGTCCAAACAGCCATGCTTGGAAATGTTCCAATATATGGCTGTGGAAGCGATGGATGGCTTCTTGGATTGTGAGCGCTGCTCCTGTGAATGATTCCAGTACCATCTTATGGATCGTCCATAGTGCTATTGCTACTATTAACGCCCTGAGAGATGGGTGGATTGGAGAGTCCATGTTTATGGCGAACATGTTCCTTGTTAGACTGAATGGTTGTCCGTTTTCTTGGCGTAATAGGCGCATGGCCTCTTTCCATACAGCAACTGATTTTGAGCATTGTTCTAAATGGATGGCTAGGCTTCCATACTGACCACATCTTGTGTATGAGTGTGAATGGCATTTGACCGTTCAGCTGTGCGGTATACTCTCCTCATGCACCTCCATCCATGTGCTCTTATCCTGGGTTGGAGTAGAGGGTGACGTGTGTATCTTCATACTCTTCTTTGAGTCTCCAGGTTGTAGGGTATGTCCATATGGTCCAGGTAATCTATCCTGGCTATGGTACTTGATTTGCTTATTATATTGTCTGTGACTATTTGGGCATTGATTTCCTGTCTATGGGAAAGCCTTGGGCGTCCTCGGTGAATAGTTTGGTCTTTTATGTAGATCCACCATATCGCTCTTCTCATGGCTAGGAGTATTCGTTTGAAATGTGCAGGAGTGCCGTGTGGGCATGCCGCTGTAGGATGGGATGCCAGATACTTGATTAGAGTTTGGGTGATCTGGGTTTCTTTATTGGAGTGCACATGTGAAGTTATATCTTGCTGTTCTGGCCCAGTGTGTATCTGGAAGATCTGGACTAGTCACCTGAGCTATCCAGAATCCTAGTATATGGGTTGCTTGCTCTACGTAATTAGTAAGCCCCAAACCTTCATTCCTTCTAGCACCAAATAGGGTTTTGAGGCGTACAGGGGGGTTGTGGTTGGACCATAGCCATCCTTGTAATAGGGCGTGAATTGTGATGAAGAAGGATGGTGAGGAAGCAATTTCATGGGCTGTGAACCATATGATTGATAGAATCATGGAGTTGGCTACTGTAACCCTTCCTGTTAGACCTGTTTGGTGTCCATGTAAGAAGGCAATGCGTTTTGTTATTTTGTCTAAAAGTTGATTTTCCATCATGGAGTTGGCGTAACCTCCTGCTTCCAACCATACTCCCAAGTGACGAACAGGACCAGCTGTTGGCTTGGTGATGAATGGAAGTTTCAGTGGGGTCATTGCTAATTTTCGCCTCCTATCTCTGGTGAGGAGTCTTAATGTTGTAATAGTTTGTTGGCCCTGGGTAGATGGTTTCCACTGGGTCTGATATTTCCCCAGGAGTATAATTTCCGTTTTCTCATTGTTAAGTTATGCGTTATTATGGCTTAATAGTCTTGTATTATCTTCTCAATTCTGCAAGCGTCCTGATTGTTGGATATGCCCACCACACAACAATCAGTGAAAGCCATCATTTTGACTGGTGGTTGGCCCTTGACATTGATTCCCTTGAGAAGTGTGTTTGTATTTCGGATTAGAGTGTCTAAGCTAATTTGTAGAGTAAAGGGCTTAAGGGGTCTCCTTGTTTGAGTCCTTTCTGTGGGATGACTGGGTTGGTTAAGAAGCCTGCTCCCCGCACAGCCATGGTAGCGGACTCTGTAAACATCACCCAGTTTATGAATCTATTTGGGAGCTTGAATTTAGGAAGGCAGGCCCTAAGATAGGTTCAGTTCACCCTGTCATATGCCTTTTTGATGGTCTAAAAAAACAAGTGCTCCAGAGGTTTTGTACTGGCAGACATTTGAAACTGTGTGGATGTTATCCCATATAGATCTCCTTGGAAAAAATCCATATTGTGATGGGGATATCGCGTCAGTTGCAATTTCTCCTGGTCGTTTAGCCATAATTTTTGTGAAAATTTTGTATCTGTGTTGGTTAGGAAAATTGGCACCAGTTGGAGAGGTCTAATCTGTCTCCTTTCTTGAATAAAGTGACCATGTAGGCTTCTTTGCCTCCAGGTAGGAGGCATGTTTCCATAATACACTTGTTCATTGAAGATAGAAGAATGTTAGAAATGTTAGTAAAATATTTTATGTAAAATTCATAGGGAATCCCATCAGGACCAGGGCATTTCCCTCTTGGTGCACCACGTACTACTTCCCATAATTCCTTGCGCGATATTAAATTGAATAAATTGTTATTTTGGGCCATGGTGTCAGTTTGTGCACTTCTAAGGAATTTTTTGATTTTTTTGGTTTGACCGGCTCAGATTTATACAGTTTCATATAAAACTGAGCACTTTGGTCACGACTTCTTTGGGCGTTTCCACTATGTATTTGTCCAGTTGATGGACCTGTGTGCAAGCTATCATATTTTTCCAGGTGTGGAATCAGCAGAAAAGTAGCTCAAGCAAGTTTTCCATCTCATATGTTTTTGTCTTTATATTGAACAACAACTCAGTGTTGGTATTTGCGAATCAGGGTGTTTAGATGAGCAGAAACCTCCACCCATTTGTGACCCCATCCAAGGCTGTATCCCGTTCTTGGTACATTGGCTTCTAGATGGTCAATTTCAGCCAAGGTGTGTTTGATAATGGCTGAAACTGCCCTGTGTCTATAGACAATATATGTTTAATTTGTTGGGTTGTTGGTTTTTTGAAGTTTTCCCAGGTGGTTTGTGGGTCTGAGCAAAAAGGTGTTTGAAAATCCCAGGTTGAGGATATTTCCTCCATCCAGGATTAAAATCTGAATTGGCTAAACTTTCTGGGCGTATTCTGCATCATCTGGGTGCTTGGGTGCTTGGGTGCTTGGTTCTTCCAGTCTGTAGGACACCAAAACAAGCCGATGGTCAGAAAATTTGATTTTTGTAGTTTTAAATTTTTGAATTTGGTGCCAGAAAATTATTGGTGTGAGTATTAGGTCTATCTTTGACATAGAGACAAGTGTACCATTGTGTACATGTGGGCGAGTCATGTTTTTTAGAAGGGGTAGCCTTTTTGGTAGTGTATCATATAGTCCCAGGGTGGCCTTTAGTACGCGGAGTTCCACTTGCCCTTGTGGTATCTCTGTTGTGTATGGCCATTGGTCCATATCTGGGTTAATTCAGCAGTTTATGTCTCCCATTATGAAAGTATTTGCTGATAGATTTAGTTGTTAGGGATGTTAGAAATTCTCTTCAGTCATGTGCACCATTCAGGGCGTACACACTGGCTATTGTGTGCACTTTGATGTGCCATGAGAAGGTTATGGCGACTATGCAGCTGATCAGGAATAAATTTTATTAATAAATTTAAAGTTTTGGTTCGCATGTACTATCACCCCACAGTGTTGCAACCAAAATGATATTGTTGGGAGGAGCATTTTTCCCCATGCCTCCTCCTCTCTCTGTGGACAGTGGGTTTCCTGCACCGCCAAGATATCCACAGGTGGGTTTCATAGGAGACTCAACTTCTTGGCCTGGGACGTTAAGGCCTTGAGTCCCGCTATGTTCAGCATCCTTATCTCTACCGAGATGCCCAATGCGCCTCAGGAGTGGTTAGCAGGGCCCCCTGGCCCTACTCCCTCACTCACATTACTCTCCAATGCACCTCTGCTGTGGAGAGCATAACCATGAGTAGGAGTTGGAATGTATTCTGCCCCTTTCATCGCTGCAGTTTTCACTCCTCTCTTGGCTTTGCTTGGTTTCAATATATTATTAAGGTGCACTTGTGTGCTCTTATTGGCCACATTATTTTCTTGCACATTCCATTGTTGATTTTCCTTCCCAATTGGGTTAAATTCCACAATTTTAGGGGATGCGCTGAACCCCAGTTTTGCTGCATTCATTTCCAAATTGGGTTCCGCCAAATTCAATCTGGTCAGATTGGGTGTTTTGGTTTTTCATGGGATCTGATTGGTTCAAAGACTCGAATTCATCCATGTCTTCCTGTATCTGCTCCAGCGATATGGTTGATTCTGCCAAGGCCTTTGCCTTGGCTGCGGCAAGCTTGTGAGCTTGTTTGGCCATTTTTCGTTCTTTCAGGGAAATAGGGTCAATGATTTTATATTGTCTGAGTTCACCCCAGTTGAAAGCTTGTGTAGTCTCCATGATTTTGGTGTACTCTGAGTCCTCTTCGCCCATTTCCTCCTCACAGAATTCCATTTCTCTCAGGCCTTCTTTGATGGGCAAGCGTGAATTTTGTGCCCAAAGGCCTGGCAGTGGTTGCATATGGGGGTGCGCTTTCCACTGTTGCATGGAACAGCTGGGATTTTTTCCCATCAATGGTGAAGGATGCTATGTGAGGTATTTTTGTAATATCCTCTACTACTTCCTGGTTTGGCGAAAAAATTGCTATTGCCTTACCAGTGGTAAGGGTTGGCATCAGCTGGAATCTTTGCATCTCAAATTGTTTGATTTATCTGTAGGCTTCTAAGCCTTCTTGGAGATGTTTATTGACTATTGTGCGCGCCAGTGTGGTTGAAAGATAATCAAAAATTATAAAAATGTCTTTGGATTCAGTCCAATGGGTGCATTTGGTCAGTACCAATTGCTGTCCATCGGAAAGTTCAAGTACTACTCTGACCTTTGCTGCTTCATTTGCTTCTTCTGAGGTATCAAACCCAAGATCTACCCAACCTCTGCAGTTAGTATGGGTTGTTAAGTACACTGTGTGTGGGAAAAATTCATGTTGGGCTTCATTAAACTTTTCCCACATTGTCAGTGCTTCTATGCCCAGGAAAGCTTGTATCCCATGTTCCACCAATGACAGTGGTTGCAATTGGGATACTTTATATAGCTGCAGTATTTTACCAAAAAATTAACAAAACCTGCGGAGGGCGCCATCTCAGGTTTTTTATTTTTATTGAGATTTTTGTTTTTACCTTTGCGCTTGGTACCTTTGGGCAGTGCAGGTCTGGGTCCGCTGCCCTTTATCACGCTTGCCCAGCTCTTCACTTTAATATTCATAATTATCACACCTGGTATTGATTATCAAATTGTGCTGTTTGAATCAAATCGTATTACTAGAAGTGATAGTAATTGGAAAGAAAAGTCTGATAGCCATCTTAAAATTTATATAAGCTAAAATTTAAATAACAATATCTGTTATTTTCAGCTTACCTCAAATGTAGGTATTATCTGTTAAATTATACCACAATAAAATTTTTAGCAAAATGGGCTATCAACATGAAAATTTAAAGATAATTGAAAAAACAACTGCCTCTCAATGACTTGAGGGATTTGATTTTTTAGCATTATGAGTAAAAGGGTGGCTTGTTAATTAAAAATTTGAACACAAGTAAAACCAAATAAATTACCCAAACTTTATCATCTATTAATCTACTATCAAGTGCATTAATAAATATGGGCGGAGCCACGGCTACCTGCAAGTATATATAAATTATTTAACCATATTTAGTAAACCATTTAAGGAAAACCTCAAGACTTGAAGTAAATTTCACCTGGTTGATACAGAACACCTGTAGTTGAAAGTATATGTTTTTAACTTAAAAATTTATTCAAAGCTTTTCTGATATCAAAGTGAACAGAAAAACCAAACTACACTAAAGAAAAGCAAAAGCAATAGATAAGATGAGTTTGTAAAAGTGCATAAGTGATGTCCAAATGTTTTTGGGTATGGTAGGCTAAACTTTCGTTTTGTCAAACTTTGTGACATCACAGAACCTCTCAACTTTGTTGGATAAAAGAGTACTGTTTTATTGGTATAATAACAGTAGGACGCCTTAATCCATCTTAAATAACTGTTAATGGAAGCATCAATTTCTAATAGCTGTAATTCATAAAAATGCTTTACCCTTATACAAATTCCAGAAATGTAAAAATGGGGCTATAATAGCATAATTGGATGAAGATAAAATTAATCAAACTACTATATTATACTCAAAGGCGATTTCCAAAGCCGAGTGCAACCATAAGCCAACAAAAAAAATGTCTAGTTATAATTCAGGGTTTATAGCAAATTGACTATATATTTACATTTTAAGAAAAATATGACCATGACTCCTCAAGATGGTTAAACAACATTAAGGACCACTGATCAATGCCTTCAAAGATGAGCAATCTAGTTGCAAGGATATGTCCCAAGGTTATACAACAAGCTAAAGAAGCATCTGAATGCAGATGGCTTGTCAACGTTAACAGCTTTAATATTTACCAACTTGATAGTGATTGTATTCATGAACTAAACTAAAAAAGATTTTTAATGATGCTAAGAGATTGAAGTAACGAAGAAGATCCTAAAGAAATACTCAGAATTATAAAGAATAAAGATGGACAGTTGATAAGTTTAATAAAGAGGGATGGTTGTCATGTATTATGTTAAGTGAGAAAATGACTATCATTATGGAAGGATACTAGCAAGTTTACCAAGGAAGATTACAGAAAACCTATCATCTAAGGTAGATTTTTTTATAGTTTACGATTATGGAAGATCTTAGTCAGGTTCTTGAACTCTACTTTGATTTGCTCAGTAAAATTAATCCTAAATAAGTTCAAATTTCACGCCTTTTCCTCCTACCACGCCATTTCACAAATTTTCAATAGTTGATGTAGGGCCTTTTTCAAATTCATCCATTGATAATTAGTTCATATTTATTGCTTTGGACTATTCCACCAATTGAGCAGAAACTATATCTGTCAAGGCATTTACATCAAGAGTTACCACAAGATTTTACAACACCAAGTTATCAGGTGACTAATATATTTGCAAATATTGCTTTCTAATAAAATGGGAGAAAACCTATAATAGACGTTTTATGACATTTAATGGAGCTAATGGGGGTCAAACATAAGTTAATAAGACCCTAATTTCTCTCAATAATGTAAATAAAAATGAGTCTCTGGAAGCCTAGCATCAACCTCAAAGAAAATTGCAATCAATACTACCTCCAAATGGTAATTTAAATCCCATCATAATTGGTTTGTTTATTAATTAAAATATTAAGTATTGTTGGAGTGATCTTCTAAGGCTTTATATGGAAAATAGCCACATGACCAAGCTAGTTTCACTGATTTATATATTGATATAAAAAATCTACCCCCTTTAAGCTATAAGAAAATTTAGCAGTAGAGTTAGTCTATATTTAACTAAAAGATAGAAACATATCTATAAAATAATAAAGTAGAGTACCAAATAGATCAACTAAAGAGAGAATTTCCCATATACAAGAAAAAAGGGCATGTTTTCTAAATGCATGAGGATAACTGAAGAAACTACAGGCCATCTGGGTGGGACCTGCATCAGTTCTCATATAAAAAACGATTTATATAATCAAGAAATACACATAGAAGTCACTTACAACTGCTTCCACTTCAGGAACCTAATTTTTTTAGGTATCATCTCAGGGAGGGCAATGTTGAAAGGCTAAACAAATAGAGTTAATTCCTCGCCATTTAAAACCACCTGCTAAATTAAACAATATAAAAGGAAACAAGATTGAAGAATTTAATAGATGGAAAGGATGATAATAGATCTTTATTATATAGTCATCATTGACAGAAGTAAACTTTACTTGTGATAATATAGTCCTTTTAACTTTTCTTTCTCGTTGCAAACACTTTTGCAACCCATTCAATTCAAGACTAACTCTAGTTTGATAATCTCATAGAGGGGATTAGTGTGCCCATGTCTGGGAGCAGTTGGGCAAGCAAGGCAAGAGGAGCAGGCGGAAGGCCCGCAGCCTCTAACGTTCAAAAACGCCCCAGAGAATCTGGCAGAATAGAAAAAAATCTAAAGAAACTGGCAGTCACAATTTACCTGGAGATACTCGCGTGGCAAGCACGATGCAACCTTTACATCAACATGCCACACTCTCAGCCACTTTTGTCGGTAGAATTCAGAGTCCATGTGTATCTGGACATCCAAAAAATGGCCTTATAGAAAAATTTTGTGAAAATGTACGCAAAATTTTCCTGACTGCAGTGTACGTTGCACCTCACTCCATGTCATGCAGTTGGCTGGACCTAGGTTTCGAAAGTAAAATAGCAGCAGATGAGGCTGCAGCGGTGCGCATAGTGGTTGACCTCCCTGAAGGGCAATGGGTCGTTAAAACAAACGCACCAGATGGACAAAATCAAACCAAATTTTCCTCACGTTTGACTTTTTGCCTACTATGGTAAAACGTGACATTTTGGAGCAACACCTGAAAGATGGTCTCGCCATATATGGCGAAATACAATCTTTTGAAATGCAACATTTTACACTGATGCCACACCTGTGCACCAGTAAAGCAATCACAGTTCTGACCCCAACTGAGGAGATCGCAAAGGACCTAACCCAGATCCTGCACTCCACCTTTATTGACATCACAGGGCATACCACCTACCTATTCTGGGTAACTGTGGACAGCGCGCCCCCCATTTGCACACACTGTGATGCGTTCGGCCATAAAGTGCATGCATGCTCCATCAAGGAGGGTGTCACATTCCAAGAGCACCCCTCGGCGGCCATGGCCAGCGGAGAGGTGCACTACAAACCAACCGCAAGCACAAAGGAGGCTTTCCCGTGGGGAGCAAAGGCTGCTACCTATTGGTAAAGCCCATCTCCCCGCAGGAGTGGAAGAAGGCCAAGCAGGCCCATAGGGCCGCAGCCAAGGGAGCAGCCAAGGCCATCACCACCGTCCCACACTCACAACGCCAGGAGGACATGGAGACCTTTGCGGTGGAAGCAACTCAGGAATCCATCACCCAATCAGATTGGGAGGCCTATGCTGAGTGGGCCACTCAATCTGAGGATCTGATGGGAGATTCAATCTCACCCAATCGCTGCACCCAAGCTCCAGTTGAAACTGACTTGGGACCTATCCCAACTGAAAAATTTTTTTTTGCCCCACTCAACGGTGCACTGAACTTATCCGCACCGCAAAAAATTCATCCGATATCAGGAAAACAAAAAGTGAAGGCCAAAGCCAACGCGACTCTTTCTGCAAGATTACAAAAACCCCAATAGCGTTGCTGCTAACACCCGCACTGCTGTGAAAGCCCGTGGGGACCTGGAAGAGGCTGGTGGGCCCAGGGCCCACCCCTCACACCTAAGGTACAATGGGGGAAACCTTCACTCTAGGGATGCTGAATATCGCCAGACTCAAGGCCTCCCCATCCTGGGCTAGGAAACTGAGTTTTTTACAAAACAATTTACCCGTGAATATCCTGGCCATCCAGGAGTCCCACTGTCCATGAGGTTCCGAGGAAGCTTGAAAAACAATGTTCTTACTATCCCTATCCTTTTGGTTGAAGCACTGTGGGGTGCTAATTCAGAAAAACAATTTTTTCAAATTCATATCCTCAGAAACATTCCTAAATGGCTGAGTGCTCATTGTCACCTTCTTGTGGGCTGACGTTGCACACACAGTAGTCAACATTTACGCCCCAAACGGTGCACACGAGCATCAGTATTTTTTCTTGCTGGTCAAATCCCTCCCGCTACCCCCCAATTCTTTCCTAGTTGGTGACATGAACTGTTGGCTAACCTCACCAATGGACCGGTGGCTGCCATCACCCCATGCCCCACAGGGTCATGTAGAACTATGCATTCTAAAAGCCACCCTTGGGTTAATGGATGCGCTGCCATGACATGCCCCACTGCTCGAAAATATGACGCATCCCCACGTCCACAACGGCCAATAAAGGTCCATGACCTGCATCAACCTTATTCTAACACCGGCAAAATCCAACCCCACATCTCCCACTTCAAAACAATGAAAATGGAATTCTCCGACCACTGACTGGTCTCAATAACATACACTTACCCATCACAGTTGCAAAGGCCCCACATTGGTGCAAAATCCGCCCCCCGAGCTCACATTGCCAGGATTTTCCATGTGGGTGAAAGAGGAAACTTTGGTGAAAGCGTTTGTTGCACCGTTTTGCATGGACCCCATTTCCACATGGGCAACTTTCAAAGAAGACACCATCCGCCACTATCGCCATCTCTCCTCCAGGCGCTCACAAGCCACATCGGCAGTTATCTCGTGCACGCTGGCAGAATTGGCCCACTTGGAGTCCAACATTCCAGCCACAGGATATAGCCCTGCATGGGGCCGGAAGTGGGCGGAGGCAGCCGCCCACCTCAACGCACTTGAAAGGCAACACAAACATTGAGTTGGTGTCCAATACAGGGCCACACGCATCACTAAAGGTGACAAGTGCACCGCATACTTCTTTAAAAAAAATTTTGCACCATGCCAGAGCGTGGCCTGCACACAGGTGCGAAGATCAGATAATTCCATTGCAGACACACTGGCCAAAGTGGCAATCGAAATGCAAAGATATTACTCTGAGTTATACCGAGCTGAACCAATTCAGCCGGCCAAAATGGCAGATTTTCTTGACTGAGCTCATATCCGCACCATTTTCCAATACCCAGTAATAATAAATTTAATTACTCCAAACGAATTATGGACAGCCATTCATGGTGCGCCAAACAAAAATGCCCAGGCCCAGATGGCATTCCATATGAGTTCTACAAAAAATATTTTAAATATATATCCCCACTGCTGCTAGCCTCAATCAACCAAAGCCTGTTGGAAATGCGCCTCCTACCAGGAGGACATGA
Organism: Massospora cicadina; assembly: GCA_022478985.1. Taxonomy (NCBI): domain Eukaryota; kingdom Fungi; phylum Entomophthoromycota; class Entomophthoromycetes; order Entomophthorales; family Entomophthoraceae; genus Massospora; species Massospora cicadina. Next base: position 31,428 of record JAKSZP010009519.1, on the reverse strand, counting down.
GGCCTTTACTGTCACACTCTTTAAGAAAGAGGATAGGCTTGACTTAGCCAACTGGTGCCCCATTTATCTAACAAACACAGACACCAAAATTTTAACCAAAAATCATGGATAACCGTTTAGGGACTGTAGCATCTGCCACCATCTCCCCAGAACAATTCAGTTTCATCCCCAGAAGGTCATTTGGGATAACGTGCACTCTGTGGCTAATGTGTGTCAGTCCACAGCCTCTGGGGCACTTGTATTCTTGGACCAACAAAAGGCCTATGATAGAGTAAACTGGGAATACCTAAGGGCCTGCCTCCATCAATTCCGCCTACCCCCCGCTTCATAAACTGGGTGATGCTGCTCACAGAATGTGCAACAATGGCAGTGCGTGGCCCAGGATTCCTAATGGAAGTAGTCCACCCTCAAAGGGGCCTGCGACAAGGGGACCCCCTCAGCCCACTCTTATACAACTTCAGCCTTGACCCACTACTGCGAAATGTGAATGCCCACCTCACTGGGGTCCATGTGCCAGGCCAAACCCCAGTCAAGATGATGGCATTTGCAGATGATTGCGTGGTGGGGGTGTCTAATAACAAAGATGCACGCGCGCTTGAAGCCCTCATCCAGGAATATTCCCGGGTAAGCAACGCGGCACTGACTGCCTCTAAAACCGAAATCATCCTCCTTGGTCGGTTTAAGAACTGCTAGGCCCCAGCAAGTAGTTCCCAACCCGGCCCATCTGCTCGCCCACGTCCACGCCTTACTAACTCAACACACACCGCTCCACTGGTGCTCCCCTTTGTGCCAAGTCCTACCATAGGACCAGTGTGCCATCTGGGCGTGTGGATGGAGGCAGGTGGATACGCGTCAGCAGTAATGGAGTGCCTTATACTGGACAACGTTACGAAGCGAATCGCCTCTCTCAGAGCCCACCCTACTACCCTCACTGGCAGGGTTGTTCTTGTCAACTCTATGCTCCTATCCAAAGTCTGGTTCGGAGCCCACGCCATCCCCTTCTCCCCAAGCTTCTTCAAATCCCTGTATGCTTTGCTACAAGGATGGCTTTGGTCAGGCCGCCCTCCACCAGTACGGCTAGAGGTCATGTTTGGCCCTCATCATCATGGTGACATGGGCCTGCTTGACTTCAAAGCCCATGCTGCCAAGATCCTGGGCACCTGGATCCCAGCCGTCACCTCTTCTACACTCCCATCCCAACACTGGTCCCGCGTGGCCCGCTCCAACTTCTCCTGAGCCTTGGGCCTCAACAATCCATCAAACCCACACTCCCTGATGAAATACCTCGCATCACACACATTGGCCACAGGTCCTAACGGGACTAAAACCCACTACAAACGAATCCTACTCTCCATGCGAAGCGCAGAGTGGAGAATTTGTATTAGTGGACATACAACCCGAAGAGGCCGCCCATCTCCTCAGTTCACACAAGAGGTACAGGGGCTACCCATCCATGATGGCGTGATCCCCATTCGACCCCAAGTCCTATCCAGGGTGGACTACCTGGACATGATGGACATCCCTTATTCCACTGAGACCCAAAAGACTATCTGGAAATACGCACACCATCCTCTGTTGCAGCCTCAAGTCCGCTCCCATGTGTGGCGCTGCCTGAGGCGGGTGTATCATACAGCTGAGCGCTCTAATGCTTTACACTCATCCTGTGTCGTGTGTGGCCAGTATGGAACGCTGTTCCACCGCCTGGAGAAGTGTCCTACCTCTAAAGTGATATGGCGCGAAGTCCAACGTCTGCTAGGCCAGGATCAAACGCATCCCTTCAGTCTGTCAAGAGATATGTTTGCTTCATCAATGGCCTCCCCCTCCCACCCTCCCTCCATGCTCTGGTGGTTGTAATCGCCATGTGGACTATCCACACGATTGTCTTGGATGCCATCGCTGGCTCCATCCCCACCCTCCCTGAAGCTGTCCACAGATTCCGGTCTCATCTGGTGGACCACTTTCAAGTGTGGATGTTTGGATATCTCCCACCGCATCGCTGACAGCTGGTCTCCTCCTGGTTCCCAGTCTGGTTCATCAAATCAGACCCCTTCCTCCACACGTGCTCAGTAGTGGCTACAGCCCCTTCACACGTTCCCTCCCCCTCCCCATAAGTGGCGTTCCCGCTGGCAACAAGAGATAGCATCGCGTCTCTGGGGTGCCTCCCCTGGTACTAAGTTTTGTCTCATCTGAGTCATATTTGGAAGTGTCCGTCCCATGGTCAGCCTTCCCCGCAATAAATTAAATTAAATATAGTTTTTTTATACTTTTCTTTCTCGTTGCAATCACTATTGCAACCTATTCAATTCAAGACTGAATCTAGTTTGATAATCTCACAGAGGAGATTAGTCTGCGTCCATGTCAGGGAGCAGTTGAGCAAGCAAGGTAAGAGGAGCAGGTGGAAGGCCCGCGGCCTCCAACGTTCAAAAACGCCCCAGAGAATCTGGCGGGATAGACAAAAATCTTAAAAAACTGGCAGTCACAATTTCCCCGGAGATACTCGCATGGCAAGCATGATTCAACCAGTACATCAACACGCCACACTCCCAACCACTTTCATCGGTGGAATTCTGAGTCCACGTGTATCTGGACATCCAAAAAATAGCCTTATGGGAAAAATTTTGTGAAGATGTACACAAAATTTTCCTGACCGCGGTGTACGTTGCACCTCACTCCATGTCACACGGTTGGCTGGACCTAGGTTTTGAAAGCAAAAAAGCAGCAGATGAGGCTGCAGCAGTGCGCATAGTGGTCAACCTCCCCGAAGGGCAATGGGTCATTGAAACCAAACGCACCAGATGGACAAAATCAAACCAAACTTTCCTCACGTTTGACTTTTTGCCTACTACAGTAAAACGTGACATTCTGGAACAACACCTGAAAGATGGTCTCGCCATATACGGCGAAATAAAATCTTTTGAAATGCAACGCTTCACGTTGATGCCACACCTGTGCACCAGCAAAGCCATCGCAGTTCTGACCCCAAATGAGGAGATCGCGAAGGACCTAACCCAGATCCCGCACTCCACTTTTATTGATATTGCAGGGCATACCACCCACCCATTCCGGGTGACCGTGGACAGTGCACCCCCCATTTGCACCCACTGTGACGCGTTCAGCCATAAGGCGCACACATGCCCCATCAAGGAGGGCGTCACATTCCAAGAGCACCCCTCAGCAGCCATGGCAAATGGAGAGGCGCACTATGAACCAACTGCAAGCACCAAGGAGGCTTTCCCGTGGGGAGCATAAGGCTGCTACCTATTGGTAAAGCCTATCTCCCCACAAGAATGGAAGAAGGCCAAGCAGGCCTATAGGGCTGCGGCCAAGGAAACGGCCAAGGCCACCACCACCATCCCACACTCACAACGCCAGGAGGACATGGAGACCTTTGCGGTGGAAGCAACTCAGGAATCCATCACCCAATCAGATTGGGAGGCCTATGCTGAGTGGGCCACTCAATCTGAGAATCTGATAGGAGACTTGATCTCACCCAATCGTTGTACCCAAGCTCCGGTCAAAAATGACTTGGGACCTATCCCAACTGAAAATTTTTTTTGACCCGCCCAACGGTGCAACGAACTCATCTGCACCGCAAAAAATTCATCCGACGTTGGGAAAACAAAAAGCGAAGGCCAAAGCCAACGCGACTCTTTCCACAAAAATCAACAAAAACTCCAATAGCGTTGCTGCTAACACTCCGCTGCTGTGAAAGCCTGTGGGGACCTTGAAGAGGCTGGTGGGCCCAGGGGCCCACCCCTCACACCTAAGGTGCAATGGGGAAACCTTCACTTTAGGGACATTGAATATTGCTGGACTCAAGGCCTCCCCATTCGGGCTAGGAAACTGAGTTTTTTACAACACAATTTACCCGTGGATATCCTGGCCATCCAGGAGTCCCACTGTCCACAAGGTTCTGAGGAAACTTGGAAAACAATGCTCCTCCCATCCTTATCCTTTTGGTGAAACACTGTTGGCTGCTAATTCGGAAAAATAATTTTTTCAAATTTTTATCCTCAGAAACATTCCTAAATGGCTGAGTGCTCATCATCACCTTCTCATGGGCCAATGTAGCACACACAATCGTCAATATCTATGCCCCAAACGGTGCACACGAGCGTCAGGAATTTTTCTCATCGTCAAATCCCTCCCACTACCCCCTGATTCTTTCCTAGTAGGCGACATGAACTGTTGGCTAACCTCACCAATGGACTGGTGGCCTCCCTCACCCCACGCCCCACAGGGTTACATAGAACTACGCGTTCTAAAGGCCATACTTGGGTTAATGATGCGCCGCCATGACATGCCCCGCTGCTTGAAAAACATGATGCATCTTCACATCCACAATGGCCAATTAAGGTCCATGACCCGCATTGACCTTATTCTAATGCCAGCGAAATTCCAACCCCACATCTCTCACTTCAAAACAACAAAAATGGAATTCTCTGACCACCGACTGGTCTCAATAACCTACCACCTACCTGTCACAGTTGCTAAGGCCCCACATTGGTGCAAAATCCGCCCCCCAAGCTCGCATCGCTAGATTTTCCATATGGGTGGAAGAGGCAACTTTGGCAAAAAGTTTGTTGCACCGTTTTGCGCGGACCCCATTTCCACATGGGCAACTTTCAAAGAGGACACCATCCGCCACTCTCGCCATCTCTTTTCCAGACGCTCACGAGCCACATTGGCAGTTATCTCATGCACTCTGGCAGAATTGGCACACTTGGAGTCCAACATTCCAGCTACAGGATACAGCCCTGTATGGGGATGGAAGTGGGCGGAGGCAGCTGCCCACCTAAACGCACTCAAAAGGCAACACAAACATCGGGTTTGTGTTCAATACAGGGCCACACACATCACAAAAGGTGACAAGTGCACCACATATTTCTTTAAAAAAAATTTTGCACCATGCCAGAGCGTGGCCTGCATACAGGTGCAAAGATCGGATAATTCTATTGCGGATACACTGGCTGAAGTGGCAATCAAAATGCAAAAATACTACTCTGAGTTGTACTGAGCCAAACCAATTCAGCCGGCTGAAGTGGCAGAATTTCTCGACTGAGCTCATATCCGCACCATTTTCTGATACCCAGATTTAATGAATTTAATTACTCCGAACAATTTATGGACAGCCATTTGCGGTGCGCCAAACCAAAAATGCCCAGGCCCAGATGGCATTCCATATGAGTTCTACAAAAAAAATTTCAAATATATATCCCCACTTCTTCTTGCCTCACTTAACCAAAGCCTGTTGGAAATGTGCCTCCTACCAGGAGGACATGAGGCCTTTACTGTCACACTCTTCAAGAAAGGGGATAAGCTTGACTTAGCCAACTGGCGCCCCATTTCTCTAACAAACACAGATACCAAAATTTTAACAAGAATTATGGCTAATTGATTAGGGACTGTAGCATCTGCCACCATCTCCCCAGAACAATTCAGTTTCATCCCCAGAAGGTCAATTTGATAAAATGTGCACTCTGTGGCTAATGTATGTCAGTCCACAGCCTCTAGGGCACTTGTATTCTTGGACCAACAAAAGGCCTATTATAGAGTAAAATGGGAATACCTAAGGGCCTGCCTCCATCAATTCCACCTACCCCCTCGCTTCATCAACTGGGTGATGCTGCTCACAGAATCTGCAACAATGGCAGTGCGTGGCCATGGCTTCCTAAAGGAAAAGTCCGCCCTCAAAGGGGCTTGTGACAAGGGGACCCCCTCAGCCCACTCTTATACAACTTCAGCCTTGAACCACTACTGCAAAATGTGAATGCCCAACTCACTGGGGTCCATGTGCCAGGCCAAGCCCCAGTCAAGATATTGGCATTCGCAGATGATTGTGTGGTTGGGGTGTCTAATAATCAAGATGCACACGCGCTTGAAGCTCTCATCCAGGAATATTCCCGGGTAAGCAACGCGGCACTGAACGCCTCCAGAACTGAAATCATCCTCCTTGGTCAGTTTCAGAACTTCTGGGCCCCAGCAACTAAATCCCAACCTGGCCCATCTGCTCGCCCACGTTCACGCCTTACTAACTCAACACACACCGCTCCACTGGTGCTCCCCTTCATGCCAAGTCCTACCATAGGACCAGTGCGCCATCTGGGCGTGTGGATGGAGGCAGGCGGATACGCGTCAGCAGTAATGGAGTGCCGTATTCTGGACAACGTGACGAAGAGAGTCACCTCTCTCAGAGCCCACCCTACTTCCCTTACTGGCAGGGTTGTTTTAGCCAACTCTATGCTCATATCCAAATTCTTGTTCAGAGCCCACGCCATCCCCTTCTCCCCAAGCTTCTTCAAATCCTTGTATGCCTTGCTGCAAGTATGGCTTTGGTCAGGCCACCCTCCACCAGTGCGGCTAGAGGTCATATTTGGCCCTCATTATCATGGTGGCATGGGCCTGCTTGACTTCAAAGCCCATGATGCCAAGATCCTGGGCACCTGGATCACGGCCATCACCGCTCCTACACTCCCATCCCAACACTGGTCCCACGCAGCCTGCTCCAACTTCTCCCAAGCCTTGGGCCTCAACAATCTATCGAACCCCCACTCCCTGATGAGATACCTCGCATCAAACACATCGGCCACAGGTCCTCATGGGACAAAAACCCACTACAAACAAATCCTACTCTCCATGCGGAGCGCAGAGTGGAGAATTCATATTAGTGGACATACAACTCAAAGAGGCCGCCCCTCTCCTTAGTTCACACAAGAGGTACAGGGGCTACCCATCCATGATGGCGTGATCCCCATTCGACCCCAAGTCCTATCCAGGGTGGACTACCTGGACATGATGGACATCCTTTATTCCATTGAGACCCAAAAAACAATCTGGAAATACGCACACCATCCTCTGTTGCAGCCTCAAGTCCGCTCCCATGTGTGGCGCTGCCTGAGGTGGGTGTATCATACAGCTGAGCGCTCTAATGCTTTACACTCATCCTGTGTCGTGTGCGGCCAGTATGGAACGCTGTTCCACCGCCTGGAGAAGTGCCCCACCTCTAAAGTGATATGGCGCGAAGTTCAAATTCTGCTGGGCCAGGATCAAACGCATCCCTTCAGTCTGTCAAGAGATATGTTTGCTCTATCAATGGCCTCCTCCCTTCCACCCTCCCTCCATGCTCTGGTGGTTGCAATCGCCATGTGGACCATCCACACGATTGTCTTAAATGCCATCGCAGGCTCCACCCCCACCCTCCCAGAAACTGTCCACAGATTCCGGTCTCATTTGGTGGACCACTTTCAAGCGTGGATGTTTGGATATCTCCCACCGCGTCGCTGACAGCTGGTCTCCTCCTGGTTCCCAGTCTGGTTCATCAAATCAGACCCCTTCCTCCACACGTTCTCAATAGTGGCTACGGCCCCTTCACACGTTCCCTCCCCCTCCCCATAAGTGGCGTTCCTACTGGCAACAAGAGATAACATTGCTTCTCTGGGGTGCCTCCCCTGGTACTAAGTTTATCTGTTCTGAGTCATATTTGGAAGTGTCCATCCCATGGTCGGCCTTCCCCACAATAAAATTTAAAAAATATAGTCCTTTTATATTTACCTGAGCAATTTGATGAGCGTGACAATGACAGGCAAAACCATACTATAGTTTCAGATGTCAAGAGTAATTTTAAAAGTGTCAATATTGTCCAAAATCAATATGAAGCTTCCAAATAAAGCCAAATATTTATAAGCATCCTAAAACAATTTTCTCATCTTAAGAAATCGTCAGTTTATAATATAGCCGATTTAATAACTGGATAAATTTCAGAAGCAAAACACATCAGCTGAAGCTCCACATTTGCATCTATATTCACATGGAATATCAGAATAGCTTGAAGTAATAAGGGGTAAACCATGGGCTCTACAGTATAATTTAAGTATAAGCTAAGAGGATGTATCAGTATCATAAATTGGAGTCCGCCAACCTCAAAACCAAGATAAAAGCACAAAATTACATATTGAGATGAGATTGAGAATTATAACTAATTCTTAAGATTTATTATTAAACCCTATATTTTCCCATATTTAGTATTTTAGACTTATAATTTTCTAATAAAAAGGCTTTCTTATCTCACATAATCTAACTTTGTTTGGGTATCTTATTTTCAGTTTTCTACTGAGGTATAAAGCGCAGGAGACTTACATTTAAAGGTTTGTATTATGCCTATTGTCAAGTAGAGGTTGATAGAAGTCCTGTTGTGCTTAAGAATACACCATCAGGAGTATTTGAGGATCAACAAGGTTGTATATGCTTATATAATGAGTAAAACTCCCACACAAACAAGGGTGATCACCTCCATATGGTCTGATATCCATTCATGTGTAAACAAAATGAATAATCACCTGAAGACTTTACCAAAGCACCAGCATAACATGAGCAAGAGGGTCAGCCGCGCGATATATAGTTTTTAAAATACAGTTAATTAACGATTTCCACTAGGTCTGCATATAAGAGTCAAGAATGGATGACCTCAATCCGCACCTAACATGACATCTACTATCTTAAATGGATGAATTTGTCTTTATAATGCAACCACAAACGTGTAGCATCTCATTGATCATGCTCTTAGATGCCTTAAGTCTGCCTCTCCTTGGCAAATATGGATAATAGACTTATACAAACTTTTTTTTAGTACTAGATACTTATACAAACTTTAAAAAACTAAAAACTTAAGGCATTATGGCAATAGCACCAGCTTTATAAAATCCGGCCTTTTTTTTTATCTATAAGTTGAAAATCCTACAAAGAATAGATATAATTTATGAAGAATCTAATGTTAAAGAAAATCACTCCATTGTTCCATTCAACATAGATGCAATCATCTTCTGGAAAACCTAGCGTCATAGAAACAGTTATGAAGCTTCATCATTTTAGGCAAGGTTTTGAGAAAGCTTTTATCCACTATATTGCACTGTCTTTTCCCCTAAACTTGCTAATGGCAAGAAGATATTTTTATAGTGGATCTCTAAATGCCAGATTGCTTTCAACAAAGTAAATGCAATTCATCTCAGCTCAAATATTGCAGTATTACACATAAGAAAAGTCAATCATAGTCAATGTGATGCTTTTGGTATAGCCATCAGAGCAGTGCTATTGTAAGAACAAAAAGTTATTAAAATCTAGTAGTGTACCTTTCCAGGAAACTCTTTTTGACAGAGCGCATGTGGTTCTTTTACAACAAGTTCTTTCATCAGTTGCCTCATCCATAATACATGGGCAATACCTACCCCAAGGAGTAAAAATAGTCACTATGCACACCAACCATAAGTACTTCACTCAATATTGTAAAACAGAAGTTGGCTTATTGGAAAACAAGAACCCACTGCAACTCGTTAAATTTTGACTTCAATAAGAGGTTTATTTGTTAGACTTCCCACATCTTAATAGAGTTACTCAGTTAAATACTAAACATGTGATTTATACTGATTCAGATACTATGTTATTCACTGAAATTCCCAAACTAGATTCAAAGTTTTACGCCTCATACTGTTGCTGCTAAAATCTTTCACTCACCTTACTCAGCTAAAGTTGATACCATTGCATCTAAAGATATAAATTCTCCTGAAGCTGTTCTTGGTATTTAAAACCATAGGGCTCATCTTTTGATGCGGTGCTAAAATACAAGATCATGGCCTACAATTTCTAGACCTGTTAAATTATTATGTCTACCTGAAAAAATTCCCTGTGTTGGTACTTTTGAAAATAATAGGGTTATTTTCTGAATTAAGTTTAAGTCCTATCAGCGTGCAACAACCACTTCATCTAATATTTCAAACCCCACAAGCTATGGTTCAACCTAGTGTCAAGCGTAAAAACTTGATGAATCAAGACTATGACTGGATGGTCCTGCCTAAGCGTGTCCCCACATAGATATAATTAATGACTGGTTTGCGCTCAATTTAAATTAACAAATTAACTCAAAACAGCCTCCTTCACCCATTAAAACAAAATGGAAAATCCCTGTACATAACTATTGGCGGACTTAATTGGCAGGAAACCCTTTCCTAAAGGTATTTAAAACCATTATAATGGTGATCAACCAATTTAAGTATGCATTATTTAATTCTTGCATTGCAACTACATCATCAAAAGACATGATATGATTATTTGTCATTGACGTTTTCTCTATGTTTAGTGTACTTCTCTTAAGTTGTAGAGATAAGAATTTCAATTTACTTTTTTTAGTACTAGATGGTCATAACCCAAGGGGGGATTCATCGATGTAAGAATTTCAATTTACCTTGGGTTTCTTTGAGGAACCCTGTGGTAATTTTAATATTAGATCAATCTGGTCCTCATCATATAATCCTAATCCTATGGGTAAACAGAATGAACGAACTAATTTCTTAGTAGTGTCTTTAATGTTAAGTTACCCCAGTGAATGACACTTAGACCTCAGACCTCCCCTCACCACAGTTTACATATAAAAACTCCATTTATTAAGCCACAGGGGTTCCTAATGTGCAAGCACCACAAGTAAATTTCCTCCTTTACTCTTGGTCCAAGAGTTTGATGAGGGATTCTTGAGGTAGACGAGTTTATACTTACATTTGAAAAAAATACCAAGTCCAGAAAATTCTACAAGGTTCACAAATTACAGCAAAAGGTTTTCAGATAGAGAACAACGTGCAGCTCCAGATTACCAGATGGGCTCCCTAATTACTCTAGACAGGAAAATTGTAAGGCTTGAACTTCCAAGTTGCATGGTAGCATGCAAATAAACTTAAACCTTTCCATTTTGAAAAATTTCTTCACAATAGGTACTTTTTGATTTGAACTGCCCAACTACTGAATTAAATACTTCCTTCCATGCATTCATACTGCCATCTTCAAGACCTGAATTGGCCATAAAAAATCAATTTTGTAGAAGGCAATAGTATTATGAAGTGGAATAGACACTGCAATTTATTGTGTCAAGAGAGGACTAATACCTGGTGTCATGTAAGGAAACCAGGTTACAAAGATAGCGAGGCCTTGTCAAAAGCTTTACTGATTGTCACAGCCTTATCACAAAGTTCACATTGAGCATTTCAAGGCCCCTTTTTTAGTACTAGATCATTTCAAGGCCCTTAATTGCCCCAAGCTAGCCACCCTTGCATTATCAAAATAACAATTCCTCACAAGAACTATGCCTTAGTAAATGCTCCTTGTGAAGGGTAAACCCAGTCATTAAATGAAAGGTAACTTAAGAACTCTGGCCATGACAAATAAGATGGACTGGAAAGCACATCCTTTCTGAACAAAAAGGTTAGAATCCTTGTGCACCGTTTTAAAGCATTGAGGACTTGGGACTCACCCTAGTTGATTGCTGAGTAGCTGCTGTCCTACTTCCTCTTACTACTGATGACCACCTGGTTAAGTGATGATTCCATATGATAACCACCCCAAGATAGCCAAAATTTATAAAATCATATAAAGTAGGTCATTGATGAAGTAAGGGCCACCCTTGAAGAAATCATGATTGTGGGTATGGGAAAAAGCACAAGTGAGGTACTTTTCTATGAGTTTTAATATATGCTAATTTTTCTCTTTCTACCTTGGAATTGGTATTAAGCTCATTTTATAAAATGTTATGCAATAATCCTAGACAAAAGGACTCCTAAATGAACTTTGAATGACTAAACCCTAATGGGACCGTTGAAATAGAGCTTTAAGTATAAAACACCATCTGAGGACCCTAGGAACCATATTGACAACTGGGACTCAAGGAATCAGCTATCACTTAAGAGGACCCAGTAGCTATTCTAAAACAGTTTATCTATTCATGGAAGTTTTTTAGATTTTCTCCACTCTATTCTAGTTGTTACAACTATGATCCATTCCTAAATAACCTATTAGCATTCTTTATATCTAACTGACTAGTTTTATTTTAAAGCATCAATCTCTAACATCTAGTTATAATATCTTAAGACCCTGATGAAGGCAGTGTTAATATCTCTAAAGTCATGCAAATATTAATTGATATACTTTGTATAAATTTTATACACCTTTTACACAATTTTCAATTATGTAAATTTTGGTATAGGACCCATGGAGAGTCCACAATTTCTGTTGAAGGTGGTTAAGATAATGGGTTTTCTCATAAAAAATATAGTAGATACCATGGATGGTAGTTTAAAGACATGGCAAAGGATAGCCATCTACCTGACCCTTGTACAAAAAACAGGCCTAACAATTAGCCCCACGACTGTATTCTTATCAGGTTGCAGTTATCAAAAGCTTCCTTATTTACTTTAGATGATCTTCATTTTAGCACTTATTTAAAACAATAAACATGGGGTATAACCAACTGTTGCAGATGAAGCTTCAGGGCACCAGAAGATCAATCCGACCCATGGAATGAACAGAGTTCAATCCCAAACAGGCTTCAGAGTCAAGTTACCCGTTATTGATAGAATTAAACAACCCACTTCTATAGATTTAGACCGGCAAAAATTTTTCCCAAGTGCTTCAGATGAAGTCATCTAAATAATTGAATATCTGGCGCTCAGAGAGATTTAATTATTAACGATGATGAAGATGTTGAAATTGTCTATGAATTTTGACCCCCTTTTATACCTTAGAGTGAAATTATTGCAATTTTCCAATGAAAAAGGATGACACAGCCAAATTACCTCTGTGAGAACAATAAATCTTCTTGACTGAATATTAATAAAAGCGTAAATAAACCATTTTTTGAGCCAATTGGAATTCTGATGCTAGGCACATTAAGGCGTGCCATTGCATGAACCCTGATATCAATAATAATATTACTAAATTGGTAATGTGTCAATAACTTGAGAAAAAGCTATAGCTCACAACCCAGAAGTGGGGACTGAAGAAAGGGCCCTTGTACATCCAGGTTCATGGGTAATCAACATGATAAGGAGCTCGTAAATAATGTAATTATGTAAAAAGGATGAAGCAACTGAGGTTGAATACAGATGCTGTTTTATTAAGGGATCATGGAGACCCTCATATTGCTACTTAATTCAGTTATTTTAAAATTTTAATCAAGTATCCTAATTTTATGAAGTACTATAAATTACCTTTATCTTTTTTAAGAAACCTCTACTTAGAATCTCAGTTTATCCTTTTAGTTTCAATTATACTAATCTTAGGTGATATAATCACCAGTAACCAGTTTGGGATTAGCAATTAACAGAATATAGTAACCTGTCTAATATCTGTTCTGTTTGAACAGAACACTCATTTGTGTGGATATCTTGGAGTGAGCTGCCAAGAGAGAGGTTGAACAGGATCTATTGTGTCCCAAGGGCCAACTTAAAGAGAACATGTCAGAGAGTGCCAGCTAGAGTTTCGCCATAGGTGCAAGCAGTTTAACCAAAAGATCAATGCTACATCAGGTAGCATCAGTAGAAAATTTGATCAAAAAGATGATTATACCCTTCTTGATGGTTGTCTGGTGCCTAATCATGCAGAACTGCTCCCCTGAGCAGCAAGTCAGCCACACAAGATAAACAAGATGATGTTGGTGAGCTGACTCCAACCAAGGGCGCTCAAGGTGCAATGTTCAATGTACTCAGTTATTGTGAAAATAAATACTGATAAATGGGAAATTTTATCTCCTCATCTCACGCACCATAACTTGACACAACTGCTAAAACAACATTATGTAAAATTTGATTAAGATGATATTTGTCCTGAGCTTGACTTTTTGGAATTGGGAAATATTCTTTGGTTAATATTTTCCTTAGCTATTTCCCATTAGACTATATTCATGAACTTTTATAATTGCAGCACTTGAAGACTTTAGAGCCTATACATGGGTGCTTTGTACCTTTGATGGAAGGTAATTTTCTTATAACGTTGCTTCTATGACTAAACTCTACTATAGAAGAGTATGCTACATTTAGTAATTAGACAGGGGTTAATAAAATTACTTTTAATCTAACGCATTAATCATGGCAGCTCAAATTGTTAAATTTAATATAAGACGTTATAATAATGCTTCTATGTATATATTTAACTAAATAAATGTAATTGATGAAGAATACATATATTTTATAGAAATACAACTAAATTTTGTATAAGTTAGATTTGATATATTGTTAATGTATAATACTTTAAATTGAATAGAATGCATTTAGCAAATTTAAAAATAATATATAGGCCAAGTACTTATACTAAAGGTAAAACAATCCTAGTTGGTAAAATTAGGCAATTTCTGAGTTAACTTAATAAATATATAATTATCTATAATTAAACAAACATACTTAAAATACTATTTTAATCTATAGTAAAATAATAAAAACTGCCATTCCAAAAAACAAAACATGTAATTGTACTAAAAGGACATTTTGTTACTTTTTACTACAAGATTTCATTTAATAATAAGTTTTACTAAAGTAAAACTATTGCTTAATTATTGTATAGTAACTTTGCAACAAGTTTTTATAGCCTCATAATATTTTAGAATATATTTCTTAAAAAAATAGCCATATATGCTTTGTTTTTCATTATTAGATAGATGTTTATAGCCAATTAAGACCATTTTGGAAGTTATGAGAAATTAATTAAATAGTATTAAGTTTTATTGGTCACTCTCAAATTTTATAAAACTAATATTTATGTTTCAATAACATAGAAAATCATTATGAAAATATACAAAACAGTTATTAATCAAATTTTATTAACTAGTACTTGAAATAGATGAATCTATAATTTTAAGAACTAAAAATCTTTTTTACTTTATTTACTAAATAACTTTTGTTTTATATATAATTTATGTTTTTAAGTAAGTTAAGTTAAATATCAAAAAATTAATAGTAATGAAACTAGTAATGGATTTGAAGAAATACATGCTAAAGATTCAAAATTTTGATAAGGTTAATTATATTTTATCTAACTAATGTGAGCCCTATTAATATAAGTTTTCACATAATCACAGAAACTGTAAATTGATGTATAGCACTATTATTATTATATCACTGATGAAACCACTTCACCAGTTGGGACCATCTAGTACTAAAAAAAACCACTTCACCTACATTTAGTATTCTCCCATAACATGCAGTGCCTATTTTCATCACTTGCAATGCATTAGCAGCAAGGAGCATACCTGGTCCTTACAAGGGACCAATCCTGAGGATCCACAAGATAATAGCCTAATGACAAAAAATCTCGCATATGCTAAATTTATTGACACATATATTACTTTTACTTGAGGCAAAAATTAATGAATACAAAATTATTGACCCTATGATTGGGAAGCTATGGAAAGCACGCCATTAGACACTCAAGAATGCTTTTAAGAAGGTAGAATAAGACTTAATTTCTAAACATGATTTACAAAACCAAAGTGTCATTTCCAAAATGACACCCCACGCCTGTTAACCAAAAATGGCAGCATTCTCAAGCGATGAATCATTTTAAGAAATTTTATGAATTCAATTGAGAACAACACAAACAGTGTTTAGCCTGGCAGGTAAAGCTGTTTCCACCCTAGTGTAGATTTCAAGTTCTAAACCTGTACTGGCTAGAAAGATTCTCGGTGTGGTATATTTGTCCCAAGGTTGACCCACCTCTAATATTTTTATTTTTTATTGAGAACACATTATGATTCCCCACAATGATAAAAATAACGCATTTGACCAGGCACAGATACATGGTCATTCTACCAGCCAACCAGAATTCTCAAAAGATTATGACTATTTTTATCCAAGCCTCCACAAGAATAAAAAATCAGGTACTGAATGAGGTAAGCTCATGTCAGTGCCCCCACATCCAAGGACAAATTATATTTATGGGTGGAGCTGGGTATATTGACTCAGACTACCTCCCATAAAGCAACATGGTATTAACCTACAATTTTGGATGCTCAACGTTGCAGGGCTCAGGGCTTCTGTGTCTTGAACAATAAAATATGAACCACCTGCGAAAGCCACTTGTCAGCATATTGTGAATCCATGAAGCTTGTTGTTTGGCAGGAGAGGAGGAAGAGTAGCCATAAGCTCTTCTTCCTACAAACTTTACGTGGTCTTGCCACTTGGGGTTCATGATATGCCATATACTAGGGCTCATTATAGATAAAATTTAAATTTCTAAATGATCATGCTCTCACCATCTCCTTTTCATGAAAAGCAAAGAGTTTACCATACTTAACGTATATGCACCTACTAACTCTACTGACCAATTTGTCTTTCTTGCAAGCGGTACACAACTTAAGCTGCCAAAATATTTATTTGTTATTAGTGACTTTAACTGTTGCTCAATTGCTGCGACAGATTGCTGGCTATTAACATCTTAGTATCCCTAGATATATTAAATTTGCCGCTCAAATCATCTGTAGGATTATACAATCACTATCAATTAACTATGCAGGCATAACATGTATTAACCGCTCTTACATAAAGTAGAGAAACATTAATATCAGTGTATAGTCTGAATACATTCTTTTTCTAGATTTTAATTAAAGAATCACTAGGATTAGAGACCACTTTAATTTGATTTCAGACCACAATTTAGTAACTTTAACCTTAAACTCAATTAACACTTGCAGTTCAAACCCCACTGGAAAAAGGTAATTATTGATACATTATCCATCAAGGAAGTTTTATTGAAAGTAACTCAACAAAAATCATCACCCCAAAATTTTTCCTTTTTGCAAAAAACCCATAGTAGCATGAGATCTGCTAAAACAACAAGTAACATCTACCACAAAATTGGATTGTCACCCGCCACTACAAAGTAACTATGGTGGCAGCTGCCCACCTACAACGCACTCTCACCCATATGGAGAGGAATGCCCTGGCAGGGAATGCAGCTCTTAATGAACATGAACATGGTTTGAAAAAAAAAACATTTAATTTCCAAGAGTTTGACATTGCACACCAACGCCATCTGATTATACTGGCGGGAGCCTTACAGATCACCAAAGAAGAAATGTTGATAAGATACTTTATGCAGTGCTATACTGCTTGTACCACATCTTGCACCCAAGTTTGTAATAGCACAGGCGCGCTTATAATTACCCACAGTGAATTATCTGAGATAATTGAAAAATTTATTAAACAGCCCTATACGAATCAGATGGGAGTGATACAGAAGCCATTAGAATTTTTGTATAGCTTAAATAAATTTATAGTAGCATAACCTGTCTGTTATTGTTACCTATATAGAACTTTGTGAATCTGTGTAGGGCACCTCACCAAAATTTCCTTGACCTTGATGGCATATGGTTTTCAAGATTATTGGCTCAACTCTAGATATCTAACCTTTCACTCCTTTTATTTATTTTGGGTTTTATTAAAACAAAAGCAAGTGTCACAGTCATCAACTTGTATCATTATCTATCTCATTTTCTAAACCTCTTGAATATACCAGAATTGCCAGGCAATGGGTTCATCCTTAGATTAATCTATTCTTATAAATGGGTATAATCATGCCTATTAAACTCATAATACCCATTGTGCTCCCTATTGATGCGCTCTTATAATTAAAAAGTCATGTTATTTGTCTAGGAGAATGACTATAATATTTCCAATAATATTAGATTTAAAAAATTACCTTTTGCTTGATTTTAGTTCATTTTTGGATTTTATTTCTAAAGTAGTGAACATTAGACCAAGAGTTTGAGAATAAATTATTATGTAAGCTTTCTATAGGAATTTTATATTATTACCTTGTCATGGGACAGAGGTAGAGCAATTAGGGATAATTAAAAAAGTTCCAATGAGGAAATATAAACCTGAGCAGCAAGGTCTGTATGCCACACACTACATTATGGTGCTTACTATAAAGAGGGCTGCCTATTCAATTTTTGTTATAATCAAAATTCAATTTATTCAAATATGGAATCCAGCCTACATGAAGAGAATCAAGAAATAACCAATACATAAATTTCTAAATCATTTATACTGTCTTTCTCAATTATCCCAAGCAGAAGTAGAATGTAACTACACATCCCAGATTTGATGGTTTATTTCCTACTACTTCACTAGCAAACAGACCTAATAGTTTGAGTAATATCATATCTTGAATTCCAATGCTTCTGAAATGAGCCTCATCTTATACCCTTTTCCATCATCTTAATATCCAAGAGCTTGCTCCAATATTATAGGTGGTACCATAGTATGAATCATAGCCAGGTGTTGTTCTTCATCAGCAATAATGAGCGACTTGGCAATTCATTACCTGTAATACTTAGACTTCTGCATGTAACTCCCAGATGACTATTATCTGACACTATGCGTTGATCATGAAAGTATAACCAAAACCAGCAAAAAGTAGATTCCCTGAGATCCCTACATAACCAATTGGAGAACAGTTTCCAGGGTCTACAACAAGCAGTGACCTTCAACACATGAGCTTAGCCAACATGCATCTAAATAGCATGACAATAACATAAGCCACCTGACTGCATTATAATTGAGATCAATCAGCACGCCATGAACAAGAGAGGAAGTACCCCTGAGTGAGTCCAAGGAGTAAACTAGTTCCAAAAAGAAACCCAAAATTCTATTACTATCACATGATCTGAGGCATCAAGATGAATCTATAGAAGACCCAGCCAGTGCACCCAGCAGGAGATGTGAATTGTGGTGCAACTTATTGGCAATAATTCTAAAGATAATATTTTGTTATAGGAAAAATTAAATCTTTTAATGTCTACACGCCTCCATGCATCAGGTTATTAATTTTTTGAAGGACGCATGGCTTACTTTGCACATATATTTGGGAGATGTACAGACCGCCTTTAATGATCTTTACCACATTGCTCAATAGCTTAAAGATGCCAACCAAGACAAGAAAAATGTAAACGCCAAACCTAGAACTTTGATGCACCAATTGAAAACCTAGATTGCATTTCTGAAACTATATAAACGCAATTGGAAAAACCATGATGAACAATTGACATATGGACAGCGCATTAAAACTAACTTGAATGAAGTATGCTAATGGTATAAACCTCATGGTTTAGTTATAATCAGACATGAACTCTTGAGATTTAAACATCACAAGTGAGGTCCTTTTTACACGCTAAAACAATTCTAATGCCCCATTCTGACTTCATTACTAGCCTTAACTCAATCCTCAGAAACCTCATCTCAGAATTGGGGTCGCTTTAACAAATCTAACAATACTGGTAGATACATTAAGTCTTCCCAAATTACAGTTAGTACTGATGCCTTAGTTATTGTTCCAACCTATTAAGCAATTCAACCCTGTTAGCATTATGATATTTTTTATTAGAACTTGAAGTTATGGTACACCTAAAAGGTGTTAAGTATGGCTATGCATGGATCTGACAACCTATTTAAAGCTACCACTATATTAATTTCCTTCTATGATCGAAGCTGGGACCTGATCATACTGTTGAATGGTTGACTGGATCTAAATCATCAGTTATTGTAAACCAAATATCCTATATATATTCAAACTTGGGATTTGTGGCCTAGCAATTTCACTTAATAATATTTGACTATGATGACATGGGATTGAGGGCTTTGTTGGTTAGGTCAGACTTAATTTTTAGTACTGACTTAATAACTCAGGCACATGGGCATTGTTGATCTATGTCAAAATTGGTTTTTAATGTCAATCAAGTTTTTGATCAGATTTATTACTAATTAGTGGTACAAACCACCTTGGTATGTGCTGCCAATTGCTTGTGAAAGAGAATTGGTTCAACTATTTGCAGATGCATATGAAACTCTGTCTTGAGAATAATGATGAAATTTACCCCAACCCTGAGGCCGTGCAAGATGCCCTGAGTCAAAGGATTGTAAACCCTCAAACAAATATTTTGTGTTCCTCTGGCCAAGTGCCATTGAAAATAAGAAGTCATGGGTAAGATTTAGTGAACATCAAACCCTATAAATTATCTCCAAATTGATACTGTAAAAAACAATTAACTATTATCACCAGTTTATAGATTAACTTTTAAGCTTTTTGTGTTAAATACTTCAAGTTTTATTAAGTTGAGAATTTACTTGGGATCAGTAAGATCAGGGCAGTGTGCCATTGTTCAAGCAACGCCAGGAGAATACAACTTTCAAGTGCTATTACCAAGGAGTTATATCTTGAACTAGAGTAACCGTCTGGTTTATTGTCGTCATACAATAGATGTTTGAAACTACACCATACCGCAGAAGAACCAGCCATCCAAAGTAAACAAAAAATTCAACAAATGCTTACCTTCCCAAGGACAACTTGAGCTTTATGGAGGTCAAAATGCTATGCTACAAGAATTTAAATCCCAGAGAAGATGTCCACTTGCAAGATCAAAGTCCTGACCATTCAGTTTTTAGAGAATTTTACCATCAATGAGTTTGCTGACCAATTATAACATGAGGCACAGGTCTTATTATGAGCAAGGCAATAACTGAAATTGACTTAAGAATTTCTTTTAAAAGGCTACCAAGATTATCATGAGTATCACCAATCACTATTGCTCACATCAGTCAAGGACTTAGACACATTTATAATGATTGAGCACTTAAAGCGATGTAAGATCACTTCTGGTCTCACATTATAGAGATATAAGATACCTTACTTGATCAGTGACATGTTACCACCAAAAATGCAGTAGGGACTAGCTATCATGACATGGAAGTGCTAGTACTTGGTGAGGAATCTGTGAAGTGACTTGATGGAGCTGCCAGCCAATGGTTAATATGCTGCCAGTTGACTCAAAAAACAGTTCAAAATAAATCAACTCTTTTTTTCAGTGGATGATGAGGTTCATGAAAAAGAATTTAATAATATAGATGGGATATACTATTGTTAAACCGTTGTTTCTCTATGTCAAAGATCTGACAGATTCACTCCTTATCAATTACTATATGTAACTAAAGCCAGTGCGTCAAGCTCAAGATGGAAGGCCATGATGTCATTTTTAAACCTTACACTATGCAATTTACAGTATGAGCCCAGTTTTTGGAGTCAAGATAGTTGTACAATCTACTTTCTTTAAAAAAAGTTAAAGTGGCTTTACCCCTCAAGACATTGACATTCTTTTTCTGTACATTATGATTAAAATTAATACTATGATTGATCAAGTTGGCACTCCACTATTCTCAAATTGAACGCAAATCCTAACTGCTTCTCTAATTGAACTTATATTGATATAATTTAAAAAATTTCCAAGCTCATGTGATAGTAAATAGCAGTGACCCACTTAATGTAATCTTGAGCCATTTTGTATAAAATATAAAGATTGCTCTTGATGTAGCCCATTGCCATCAATATGGATTGGCTGACCCAAGCTGCACCTTTAGTGAAGGAGCCTACAAAACTTTTTTTATGAGGTCTGGCTTCTTAAAGGTAGCACTCCTAACATAGTGTTGCTTAGCAGCAACTATTAATTTTGAATGGCACCAGCTTAGTCAAAGTTTATGGAGCAGGTCTCGATTTTAAAGTTACAACCTCAATATCTTTACTAAATTGTTGCCTTTAAATTGCTTTTTAGAAAAAGGTTCCTTTTACTAGCCGCAACAATCTACCAGTGTAACTTACTCTGATAAAGTAATTCCTCTTTGCTATCTGCAAGTTGGTCATCATAGTTGGGCCCTCCCCTCATCATTTATAAAATCATTGTATCACTTTAGCATACACAAGTTGTGAGTTGCTTCATGAAGAACAGCAGGTCATAATAACTTGAATGTCCATGAATCTAACAGACGGGCTGCTAAGAGAAGGCTACTCTCCATTGGAAAAATAACGGATCAAGCCTCATGTGGCTCCTGGTATAATCATTCCTAGACTTAAGGAGATTTACTTTATCCTAGCTAGCTTAACTACTCAGAAGATTCTATAATAATGGATACGTAAAGACTTCATTCATTTAATACCCAGAAAAAAACCTTGTCAACAAAGGCTTTGGAGAACTATTAGAATTTACCTGACAGATGACACTCCAAATGCATGTGTACTTATCATATAAAATTAATTGGAGGCATATCAGAAGATCAAAAAGGATCAGGCATTGTCTTTATTACAGAAATACATTAAGATATTTTCAATAATGAATTAGTATTCAGGGTATTCCATGACTTAAATCACATCAAAAATATGATTCTTGATCAATATGCTCACAGCCTATATATTACAGCTGAGCCACCAAAGAAGTCCTACAAAATAGGACGTGATCAACTATTAGGGCTTGTTAAATGTGATGTCTCGCAGATCTTGAGCCAGCCCTGTACTTATTTTCAAGTAAAAGGATGGCTCAAACTAAGTTAGATTAATAATTTATTAATTATATAAATTGATATAAACATCATACCTTACCTAATATAAACATTATCATTAATTGATTAGGTAATGCCAAGTATTTCACTTCCATGGACCTCATAAGTTGTTATTGTCATATTGACTGCAAAAAGATGAAAAAGAGAAATGCGCCACTAATACTTCCCAAAAATTTAATCAGCCCAAACTTATGACTCAGGTCCTGTGCAATATTCCCGCCACCTTCCAGAGAGCCATGTACACCATACTAGGTGATCAAAAGTTTGGCTTCATTTTAGTATACCTCAATGATATCAACTTTTTTGGGCACCTTTACACAACATCTATCCTACTTAAAGGAGTTTTTGTGCTGAAAGCCAAGGCTCAGCTGGAAAAATAAACCCATCAAGTGTCAAGTAACAAGAATCAAATTTAGTACTTTGTTCCGTTGTCAAGACTAAAGGAATATACCCCAACATCAAAAGCTTGAAGCCATTAATGGGATGTAAGCACTGAGAACAAACGTGACGTTTAGGAGATCTTAGTAATGGTAGTTTAATACCATTGGTTCATACAAGGAGTCAAAAAGCTACTGATCCCTTGTTCCACTTATTAAGAAGCGGAGTGACCTTTCAATGATCTATGGAATTCAAGATCACTTTTATCAAGTTAGGAGTAATTTTAAACTGGGAACAATGTTATACTACCCTAACTTCAACCAGCCTTTAATGTTTAATCCAAAGCTTCCTTGACGACCATTGAAGTAGTGCTATCCCAATGGGATAGACATGGATAGGAACCTCCAATTTTTGCAGCTGTGCCCTTACTAGGAAGGAGAGAAATTATAATGTAATGGAACGTGAATGTCTATCCATCATTTTCCCTTGCAAACAAATCTTCGTTTACCTTTATGGGACAAAGTCTAAGCTGTCACCAATCACACCACCTTGTGGCGGCTAGACAACCTTGAATAGACCAAAGAACGCTAAGCAAGATGAGCATTAGAGCTCCAAGCTTATGAGTATGATGTAAAACACCAATTGGTATCTTCTCATCATAAAACCAGCAGATTTTACCAATTGCCATTATTTCAGTGTTGTCTCCTTATGCAGACCAGCTGTTTGATAAAATTAGTCCCAAAAATACAAGTATGAGCGGCCTACCATTAGGCGAACATTAAATCAATTATTAAAGAACACGGAAATTTTAAGCGGTACACTTTATAAAATTGTAAGAAATAATTTTAAAATAGCAGTACCCATCCCTGTGCAAACAGTTTTTAGTCATTATATAAGCTCATCAGATTGTTAGGCATGGTAACTTATCAAAACTATGAAGCAGGTTCAACATGGCTACCACTGGAAGTCCATGAAGTTTAATTTCAACTACATTTTTATGGATTTTCAAGAGTGTCAATTGCAGTAACCCTATACAGCCTTTATCACCTATCAACTAACTAAGGCCAACTGGTCTTGGAAAAGTAACTCAACTGTTCTAATGGACACTTGCTGGTCAGCAAATTTGATCATTGGTACATTATTGTGGCCATCAACTTTCTTGACTAAGTGAGTTGAGGCTAAATCCCATCACAATGTTGGATCAGCCACTTCTGCCAAATTCATTTTGGAACCCTAACCATAGGCACAGATGTCCGCAGTTATTTTAATGAACAATGCTATCAATATTACTTCTAGGATATAATTTTAACTAAACAAAAATATGCGAATTAGAGAAATCTTACCTGCCTCATACCATCTAGAGACTAATAAATACTTAATAATAGGGTCAATGGAACCTTAGAGAAAATTCTCTGCAATTTTATTGCAGCTTCCTCATCCTGTGGACTTTATTTATTAGCCCCGCAATATTTGCCTAAAAGTTTTGTATCATAGTACCACGGGGTTTTAACCCTTTTAACTGCTCTATGGTTGGCATTTTGCCTTGCCTCCCTTGCTACATTCAATTTTATATGAATAAGATGGGATCTGACCTGAAAAATATTTTGATAGGTTTGTCCATGCATTAATCAATATTTAAACCAAAGTTTATGAGGCTGTTTTGACTCAGAAGATTAACCTAAAAGCTAACATGATGTTCACTGAGGAAACTTAAATAAATCAAAGAAATATGACAGGTATTATTTTGTGACACATACAGTTTTAGAAAAAAACACAAAAATGCCTATGCTTTAGAAAGGACCCTATGTAATTTTAATGCTTTTGTTCTTTTTTGAATTTATACTAATAAGAATTTATCCTGAGGGGACTATCAATAGGGTTCAAACCAAGTTTAATACACTACTATGGCAGCCAAACTCCTCAGAAAGGTAAACTAAATAATGATTCAATTAAAGGGTAACATGTTGTTAAGATTGTTGACTTAACAGAATAGAAAAATTTCAAATTGTTCGTTATATGAGCGTTATTAAAACATTTTTAAGCGTCTCAGATGCCAACCTGTACCATTATCTGTACCATCTTTCAAGTTTGTCAGTCATTCCAGAATCATCACACATCAGTTCTTATCCTCTTACCAATCTTTACCTATAGATGGAACATCAGTATATTGTCCTCTTTGCACTCATTGCACCCCCTTTTCAGAATTCACATTATCTAATATATGTATCAAGTCAAGTCCTTCGAAGCTCGCTAATTTAGGACATTTGGGTAGGAGTTTTCACTGAAATCTAATATATAAAAAATAGAGCTCAACCTTTATCAGAGGTTCAATAGTCATAATAAACCCCTATTGTTAGAATTTAACCACCTAACAATAAATTGAGGTTCCCGTTGGATGAAAGCACCATTTTTATAGTTTTCACAGAAAATCAAATACAGATTTTTATAATTGAACTCAAAGAGTATATACTGCAAGAAAAGCTATTTCTATGGAATTGTTTTGTGCTAGTTAAAGTGCTAAGGATTTATTAAAGATGAAGGCTAAATTAGATATCAAGGGTAAATAAAAATTTAAAGATCAGATGGTTCATGATAAAATAGTAATAATCCAGGCTGTGTGAAAAGCAGGCCTAATTCAGTCAGTGAATCACTTGGAGAGCAATTTTGTTTCATTGATGATTTGTTACCACAAGATTATAGTAAAAAATTATGGTATCGCTTGGTGCTTCATATAATAAAAAAGTTGGGCCTAGTATAAAAAAGGTCCAATGGTAAACATATATAGATATAATATTAAAGGATAATTGATATTCGCTATAACTAAATAACTAGCTTCATGTTGAGCTTCACCCTTAATAAGGCAAATTCTAACACTCCTTTTTTATTGTACTCCTAGAATTAGGACATTTCTGTTATATGGATAGGAATTTAACAATAAAGTTATAATTTTACTAATAAAAATCACATCTTTCCCAACTTTTAACTAGTTTTTGAAAGTTGTTCCTGTAGTAGAGATTACTATTCTAAGGATTTGAGAAAAAGATTATTGTGTAAGCTTTCTATATGATATTCTGCAAAAACGACCTTTTAAGGGGATAGAAGTCATTCATTCTTGGAATATTGAAGAAGTTCAAGGAGTATATATAAACCTGTGCAGTAATATGCATATGCCAAGCAAAATTTTTACTATAAAATCTCCATATGACATACTTCAATTTAACATTGCCTATACTCGAATGATCCTTTAATTGCTTTATAGATACCAGCCTGCTGCCTTAAGGAATGAAGTCTTTGTCATGAATTTACTAAAAATGATGATCTAACCGGTTTGTGTCCTTGGCGCCCAACATAACTTACCAACGAAGATTAAAAATAATGACTATAATATTTTAAAGCGATTCAGTAAGAATTCTCAACCAATTATATTAGGCAACTAATGCGGATTTTTTTCCAAATGCAGCATATGGGACATCATCCACACCATTGCCAACGTGTGCCAATCTAAGCTAGATAGTGAATAATATTTTTACACCAATAAAATACATATTTTCATGTAAATTAGAAGTACCTTAGGTAAATTTATAAACTTTCATCCTTTCATCACAGTTTATTCACTTGGTTATGCTTATAACAAATTCAGCAACAATAACCATCTTTAGCCCAGAATTGTTACAGACCCTATCCTCCCACAAGGAGTCTTGACATAGGGAGACCCCCTTAATCCTTTAATATACATTTTGATGTTGGACCAAGTACTTAACTCCATAGATCAGACCCTGTTAGGTATTACTCAATGGTCATTACTTTTCAAAGTATTGGAATCTCAAATAATTGAGTAGTAGTATTATTCAATCCAATGCGCACATCTTAGAAGATATCATAAATCAAAATGGACAAGT
Organism: Massospora cicadina; assembly: GCA_022478985.1. Taxonomy (NCBI): domain Eukaryota; kingdom Fungi; phylum Entomophthoromycota; class Entomophthoromycetes; order Entomophthorales; family Entomophthoraceae; genus Massospora; species Massospora cicadina. Next base: position 4,964 of record JAKSZP010009519.1, on the reverse strand, counting down.
AATTAATGCCAAATTTAATTAGCACAAGACCAAAATCCTACTTCTTAGCAAGTACCATGATCAGTAGAATTTTATAACTTCTCACTAACCTATAACTAGGAGATCAATCATCCCATATAAGGCACTTACCTCTACCAACTCATTTGACACTTAAGTGTATTGGTGGTATATGGGGCATATACATCCACAGTTAAGGAGAGTAATTTCATCAATAGTATCTCAACCTATAAGTCAGCCTGCATGGACGCTCAACAAGGCAGTAGGGAAATTTGTATTATCAAAACTTTAATTATATAAAAATTTGGTATGCCGCTCATGTCACTCATATTATACCTCTTTTAAAATTCATTAAGGGCTATAATACAATCGTGGTTATAAGATGGCCACCAGGCACCCTACAGAATTGAAAAGCTCTTAATATATATCTTGTAAGGCATGGTACTTATTAATTAACAACAGGCTACCTATATGTTTACCAAATAAATTTTTAAGTGACTAGTTGTAGCGCCAGAGTTTCTTAAGATTTTTAAGAGAAGAATATAGCAGTTTCAACCCATCTCTTGGCTTACTGTATAGTATAACTACGCAATAAGCTAACATATTTTTAATATAGATAACCTACGCCAAAAAGTTCAACAAGTAAACAGTAAGTTTGACAATAGATGTTTTTAGATTGAGTAGAGAAAAATATTTATACTCAGTTCTTTCATTCAAGATTCATCAGAGCTCATTTTAAATAAGATACATTAGCTATTTTAGAAAGTGTATATGACAGGAAGTTGTTTTGTAAAAAATGATTTGAATGGGAAGTCATGAGTTCATATACAATTCAGTTTAATTTAAGATAAAGTCATATAATAGGATTGGGATTGTATCATGACTTTAGTTTGTAAATCAGTAATAAAGTCAATAATTATCCAACAGTTCCCCTTTAATAATTTAACACTCAATCTTAATTGGGACAGCCGTTAAGTTTTTGATAATGTAGTAGAAATTTTTCATGGATGTGATTAACTATTCTCCCATCAAACAAGCTTCTGTATAGTTTAAGCGTTGGCAGCGGCCATTCAAGCACAACGTAAAGGTTTTCCATAAACTACATAACTTATGTGTCCTACAAAATCCTTAAGTATTGCAGTAAGCAACATAAGCGCCAACTATAAAGCTCACCACTATGAACATATAATTATTTCTCCTCTCTTTCTGATAAATTCTTCTAGTTAAAGCTGCTCCATAGGCTTAGGTCTGAATTTTAATCAGGAAGTTTATCAGCCAGAAAAAGTACTTATAAGCTTTAATCTCATTCTCAATTATAAAGAATGAATGCAATAATGGCGATAGAGCATGTTGTATACTGTAAAAAAGCTGGAAAGATAACTACCTGTACCGCTGTGGTAACTGATATTGTAATAACCAGTTGAAACCACGCATATGGCCCGTTGAGAAGAACTTTGTTGCCAAACTTACAAGAGCTAAGGTGCTGTTTGAACGTTCCACCATGCCATTGGTTTCTAGATGACAAGGGATGGTAAGAACCTGAGGATTGCCATTAGCTCATTCAGCTTGGGAACAACTCAAAATGTGAATTAGTAAAACTTTCCGTGAGAATACTTTGCAGAAAACCATGTCAGTGAACTACCTGAAGCATTATATATTTTCAGTAAATATTGATCCAAGATCTCTAATGGCTTGAAATTTGACCCAAGTTGTTAGATGGATTCCCACTATAATATATTTTAAATTAAGGACACTGTTTGGGAAGAGCCCTATAATATCTATAGACAATGTCTGCCAGGACCAATTAGGAGTAACAACTTGTAGATAGTTGTAACTTTTTTGGCTTAAAGGCTTGACATTCATGGCATTTCATTAACACATCTTAAATAGAAAATCTTAAAATTTAAATAGTATCCTTGTTGGTTTAATTTTAAGGTCTTGAGTAGACCCCCATGCCTTCTTTGCAATGCTCTTACATGAATTTTTAGAAGAGCTGAAAGTTGATAGTATATGCTTCAGTCATTCTTTATAATCTTATTAGAGATGTTCATCCTGAATTTTAATGTCTTTTATTAGTTGAGCAAGGTGTGGCAAATAGCCAGATTTTAATTGGTGTAATTCTTTGCTTTTATTATAAACAGTATTCTGCAAAAGATTATAGAGCTGTAATAGCAAACAGACTTAAAAGTATATTATAATTTTGTTTAGTTTAACCTAAGCAAAGTATTATATTATATTTTTAAGTCTTTGTTCAAGGCCCATCATGCTAACCAATCATCTGGTTCCTTCATATTATATATCCATTGCAAGGAAGCATGTTAAGTGGCACTCTTAAAACTTGGACCATTTATGTAGACTCAAAATTGATTACAAACATATAGTGGCTAAGCATTCTCACGGAGGTGCTGTGTAATTTTGTTCATGATTATCTAGCACAACTGCATAAGGCTGCTGGATGCACTTCTCTATTATCCCCTATCTGAGAAAAATACAGCTCCTTTAGCTGTGAGAGATGCATAAATTTGTACTATAAAGGACTGATTGAAGTTGGAATATTTTAAAATAAGGGGCTTCAATAAAAGCTTTCCATAAATGGTTGAAGGAGTCATTACATTATTGAGGCCATTGGAAAAAAACTACTCCTCAATGTTGATATAATAGAGGCTCAGAAATTTGCGCATACTGGTTTAAATTAGTGGTAGTATCTGACCAATCCAAGAATACTTGGATATCTCGCTTACTTACAGGTTCCTTCATGTGGTTAACAGCATCAAGTCTTCTAGGCTGCAACCATATTCTTCAAGTGAAATGATATGACGCAGATACTCCATTTGGGAGTTGAAGAACTGGCACTTGCTAGGCTTGATTTAGCTGAGCTCAGGCTGACTTCTGAAAGTCCTCTTCAAGGCGCATTACATTTTTCAAAAGTTTTTGAAAGCACATTTATATTGTTAAGTTAACTAAAATGCATCTAATCTTCAAATCTCCCAAGATAGTGTCCATCACCCACTGGAAGGTGGACGGTGCACTGCAAAATTATTAGAGCATTAAAGTCAATTAAATTATTCATTAAGGTTAATTATTATGCACTTTCTTGTCTTTAGGAAACAGGTCAATCTGCCAGTATCCACTAATGAGGTCTAGAGCTGTTATATTTGGCTCATCCCAATTAGTCCAAGGCGTCATCTAACTGTATAAAGGATAAGAAACCTTTTAGTTATATATTCAAAATTTGGTAATCAATAGTGACTCTATTAACGCCTTTAACCTTCTTAACTATGAGTACCAAAATGGCCCATGGGCTGCATGAGGTGGCAATTATCCCTTGTCATACAAGCTTTTCCAAACCATTCTCCACCTCCTTACTACTAGCTTTGCTACTTTGTATTTGCTGTGATTAAATGGGCCTTGCATTCCCAAGTATCAACGTGGTTCTGGATACTCACGGCGCATCTAAGAACATAGTTATCTTACACAATACTTAGGATTATCTTTGCAAGAGCTATCCCATGTTCTTTCTGACTCTCAATTATCCTATTGAGTTGTCCTTAAGAAACAACTGCACAATCTGTTATGGGCGACTTGGTAAGCCAAACTTTGACAGATTTTAAACTTATGTAATTTAGAAATCTCTTTCAGCGGAGTAACATGTACAAACGCAAATTTCTTCCTTCTATTGATAGAGACGTTGGAGGCAGTTAGTTTGACAAGTAACATACATATCTCCTAGTGGGCAGATGAGATTATTCTTGAAGCAGCTAAAGAAACAAGCCTCAATTGTTGTCAGGGGAAATAGACTTCCCCAGTAATACTACAAGTTTTAAGCTCACTCTAGTGAACAACATATGTTGTTCTCCAAATTAAAATACACATTCCTAGAAAATTTTTTTTATTTAATTGACTAAATCAAAGACAAATTTTAATTTTTTTAAAAAAACAAGAAACCAGCAGCTCAAATTGAACAATTTAATCAAAGCATAGATGCCATCAATACCTTCTGCCCTAGCTTGAGGTGGTGGTGCACCACCTTCTGGCGTCCTTCAGCCACCGCTGAAGTGCATCTGGGCTGGCTCTGCTAGCCCTCCCAATTCCACCAGGCGTTACACCCACCTTGGGACTTAGCCCACCATCCTGAATGTACACAGGCGGTGTTCTGGAGCCCCTTGATGGTCCCTTGGAGCAACCTGCATTTTGGCCTCTGGGTCAAATATGGGAATCTTTTCCAATATGCCAGCACAGCCATCATTGAGATGGCCATGGTGGTTCTCAAAGCCACAGGATATATTGTTTTTCGCCCATTCAAGGGCTATTTTGACCTCAGAGTTCAATCCAAGGCCAATGTGGCAGCAGCATCTAAGCTGCCAATCATTTATAAAAATATCCCTATCACACTGTTCACATGTAGCTCACAGATGATGCCACTATGGTGGTTCAGTTTGCGGGGTTGCCCTCCCACCTTTCCCCTAAAAGCCTCCACCCCAAGCTCACAGAGGGTTGGCTGTTTATGGCGTAGACCTTGTGCTCCAGTTTGTGGCTCCAAATGGAGAAGATCGTTTGGAAGGGCCGCGCACCTTTGAGATGATCTGCCCATTCCATCAAAACACCCATCTTGCAATTCCCCCTCGCATGGTGATCAAATCTGCCCCTGATCATCCATTCTTGGCGCGTGTCAAGAACAGCCGCGCCATATGCCCTTTGTGCTTCAAGATTGATCACTTGAAGCACAAGTGTAAGTCCCAGGGAACGTCCTCTGGGCATTGATTGGGCCATTTTTCTGTTCCCGAGCAAGAAGGTACTGAAGAGGATGTCTGTACCCCTCATTACTCAGGGCGATCTCAACCACGTGGTAGATTAGTGTTGGGTAACATCTCTTCCGCTTTGGATTCCGCCTCCAATACCCACACTCACCTCAGCATAACTGTTATGGGGAATCAGCAAAATCTGCACTGAGATTGTTGAAATGAAAT